>CM047877.1:14914330-15147948 GCA_026212405.1 Petrea volubilis
GGTTTGGAGTGAAGTGAGCACCCTGCTACGGAACCCCACACCGGCTGAATGGTGGTCGTGCCCGCCAAGAGGTAAGTTCAAACTCAATTTTGATGCGGGGTTTAATGAGAGGAATGGGCATGTTGGATATTGAGCTGTCATACGAGATGACCGAGGTATGTTTGTGGGGGCGATGGCCGGGCCTAGGCCTGAGAGGTGTGATCCGCTGTAGATGGAGCTCTTAGCCTTAATCAAAGGACTAAGATGGACGTTGGAGAGAGGGGCCGGACCACTAATTGTAGAAGGGGACTCTATCCAAGTCTTCCAGTTCTTAGATAGCCTAGAGAGATGTATATCCTTGTATCGATTGCAGATTGATGCAGCTTAGGAAATTGCTCGCTGGCTTAAAGATCCCATCTTTCAACACATGAGACAAACAACAGACTCCATAGCCCATGTGCTAGCAAAAGAAGCGGCATGTAGCTTAGCTAAAATAGATGTTTAGAATGATGATGTGCCTAGCTGTATCACTTAATTACTGTACAAGGATAACCTCAAAGCAAGACCATGACTTGCCAGGTATTTTCCCTGAGTTTCTGTTGATCAAAAAAAAATTTGAAGTTTCACATAAAGTTCTAAAATATTTTTTGTAAAATAAATATATAAGAAGATGTCTGCCTAGTATGTATCTCTATTTTTTATGTGGATAATGAGGTGGTTATTTTTACTTCATTCCGTGTAATTTATATTTATTTTCTTATTTATATTATATGAATATTTAAATATTTATTTTAAACCATTAAACTCAATATCCTTAATTACAATTTTAAGCTCTTCCTCTCTTTTTTCCCTTAATTTTGGTCCAATTCCATTTTGCCATTATATATAGGATTAATTACATCTACTACCCCTCTAAAGATACGAAACTACAATTGATCCCCCAAAAATTTTCAATATTACCAACACATACCCTGATAAATTCCAAAATTACAAATACCCCCCTAGTTAGCCGATTGCCGATCATTTTTTCATGAACATCCGATTTTATCCCTAATTTTTAACTTGGGATAATTACATCTACTACCCTCGAAAGATTGAAAACTACAATTGGTCCCCAAAATTTTTTAATATTACCAAGACATGCCCTGAGAAATTTTAAAATTACCAATAACCCGTCGAGCAGCAGGTTTTCGGTCATTTTTCATGAACTTTCGGTCTTACTCCTAATTTTTAACTTTGAAAAAATAAAAAAATAACTGAAAAATAAATACTTGTAAAGACCAACAAAACTTGCGGCAATTGAACCATCACGATCTCAACTTTCCGATAGCGCCCCAGTCAACACCATCAGACTTCGTTTGACCGGCGATCAAAGAGAGTCAAATTCCTACATCTATTGCTGATGTTGGAGCCCCATCAAAAAATCCACCCATTTCTTCCCCCAAAATTGCATATGAATCCCCCCCCCCCCCTTCTTTTCTCTTCCCATTTCTTCTCCCCAATGGCCATACTTTTGTCGACAATTGATTTTCTCACCACCCCGAATTGCATGTACAGGGTACACTTTATTTTTGAAAAGAAGAAATTGTCCATTATTTGTACATTGTATATTTATTTATATATATAAATTTTTTAAATATTTAAATATGTATATTTTGATATTTTAATTTAAATATTTTTGTCTAGGGATAATTACATTTACTATCTCTCCTAAAATTAAAAACTATAATTGGTCCCTCAAAATTTTTTAATATTACCAAAACATATCCTGAGAAATTTAAAAATTACCAATACCACCCCTACAATTTAGGCATATTACAAAGGGCACGCATGGAAAAAATGTATGAAAATTAGAACAAGGGTATATTCGAGTTTTCATTGAAAATTTTACTGACGTCAGCCCTTTTTGATCGGCAACCGACTGACCAGAGGGATATTTGTAATTTTAAAATTTATCAGGATATATATTGGTAATATTGAAAATTTTTAGGAGACCAACTGTAGTTTCATATCTTTAGAAGGATAGTAGATGTAATTAACTCTTATATATAATTTGTGTTCAATATATATTGCCATAAAAATTCATATAAATTGTATATATATTTAATTGTATATTGCCAGCCCATTAATTATTTTGTGTATCTAAACACCCTCATTACTATGCAATAAATATATTCAATCAAATAATACACACATAATTGAATAGCCATTAAATATCCAAATCTAGGATATGAATTGCATGGTTAGTAATTTTGGTATTTCATTTTTTTTGGTATACTTGATTTTTTTGGTCCAATAATATAAAAATATCTGAACAAATACATTTAAATTGTAATGCCATTCATATCACATCCAATCAACAACACATTAACAATAATGTACCTCTAAATTTCAAAAATCTATTCAAACTACAATTTATTTTCAAACATGTTGCATGCCAAATGTCCCCCCTAACTTGATAAATTGAAAACAATCCAACCAACTCTAATAAAAATGAAATTTGTCCAAACACACACCATTTCAATGGTTCATTTAAAAATGACTTTAGGCCTCAACTCTGCTCTCTCATTAAATTCGTCTCAAATTAATCCTGTCTCATCAAAATAACCCGTTCAGAGTGCACTGATTTTACAAAGGCGATTCACTGAAATACACCTGTTGAGAGTGCACTGATTTTACAAAGGCGATTCCCTGAAATACCAAAACGAAAATCAAATCTTCTTGTAAATATAGTAGTACAAATTGAACTCACAATGATTTTGGGATTGATTTTTGAAACAACTTGTAAACCTAATGTTTAGGGGGGGGGGGGGGGGAATGAAGAAAATATCTTAGAAACGGATCAGACTTTCGGCTTGATTTCTCCAAAAGGAAGAATTATAGGAGCACGGTATAATCAACTTCGATCATCCGGGGAATAATCCTCACATCCATTAGTGTTATAATCGGGAAGAAAAATCATAAATTCAACACCGAGAAAATAAAATATCGGGTACCTATCTTTACAAGAAATTAAATTGGAAAAGGATCGGATTTTTGGCTTGATTTCTCCCAAAAAGAGGAATTATAGTAGCACAATATAATCAGCTTCGATCATCTGGGGAAATATTCTTCAAATCCATAACATTATAATTAAGGGGGAAAAACATTTTTTTTAATAGAAAACAAGGTAAAAGAAAGATAAATTCAACAAAAATAAATAAATATTCCTTGCCTGATTTTCCTAACGGATTGAACTTGAAAATGGATCAGATTTTTGGCTTGATTTCTCCAAAAGGAGGAATATATGGTAGCACAGTATAATCAACTTCGATCATCTGGGGAAATGATCCTCACATCCATAATATTATAATCAGAACATTTGTATTCTTGAAAAAAAGAAAAAAAGAAACATAATTTCAACAAAAACAAAAAATAAATATTAAATACCCAATTTCCAAAAATTATTGAACTTAGAAATGGATCAGATTTTGGCTTGATTTCTCCAAAAGGAGCAAAAAATAGTAGCACAGTATAATCAACTTCGATCATCTGGGGAAATAATCCTCACATCCATAATATTATAATCAAGAAGAAAAATCATAAATTCAACACCAAGAAAATAAAATATTGGATACCTATCTTTACAAGAAATTAAATTGGAAATGGATCAGATTTTTGGCTTGATTTCTCCAAAAGGACGAAAATATAGTAGCACAGTATAATCAACTTCGATCATCTGGGGAAATAATCATCACATCCATAATATTATAATCAGAAAAAAAAGACACAACTTTTTCTTGAAAAAAAGAAAAGAGAAACATAGTTTCAACAAAACAAAAAATAAATATTAAATACCTAATTTTCCAAATATTATTGAACTTGGAAATGGATCAGATTTTAGGCTTGATTTCTCCCAAAGGAGGAATATATGGTAGCACAGTATAATCAACTTCGATCATCTGGGGAAATAATCCTCACATCCATAATATTATAATCAGAAAACGACACATTTTTTTCTTAAAAAAAAAGAAAGAGAGACATAATTTCAACAAAAACAAAAAATAAAAACTAAATACCTAATTTCCCAAAAATTATTGAACTTGGAAATGGATCAGATTTTTGGCTTGATTTCTCCAAAAGGAGGAATATAAAGTAGCACAGTATAATCAACTTCGATCATCTGGGGAAATAATCCTCACACCCATAAAAATTCTAACGAAGAGAAAACACACACACACACAAAAAAGAAATTCTTCGTTATACAACAAAAACAGAGCAACAATTTTGAGTTAAAAGACTGAAAATTTAGATAAAATTGAAAAAAAAAAGATGAATTGCCTGTAAGATGGATCAGAATATCTGGCTTGGATTTTCCCCACAAGAATGGGAGAAAAAACATAAAGAGCGCTCAGTAATTTCAGCTTCGAATCATCTGGGGAAAAATTCATCACTTCCATCTCAACAAAATCAAATAAATTAAACAAATACTTCATACAAAGAAAAAAGAAAAATAAAAGAAAGAGAACATAGGAATTTCACCGGTTCTGACAGGGTAAGCTCCGAAGAAACAGAGCTCTGTTGAAAAAGCAGAAACGGGTAAGCTAGATTTAGCGTCGGCTCATACGCAACGCCCATTTTCATCACCGAGCGCCGGTAATCAGTAATCGACGCATATTTTCTCGATGAATACAGATCCAGAAACCCTAAGAATTATATAATTGGGAAATTGGGGAAGAGGCTATAGGCGTGGCTTTGTAGGATGGGGGTTTGTGTTAATATATAGGCGTAAAGGAGGGGGGCGGAACTAGGGTTTTGCGCTAAACCCTAATTTCACCGGTGGGGACTGTGGAGCGCTTTAATATTTTCCAAAAAAAACTTTCCCCAAATCTGTGAGGTATAAACAAAAATATTGACTCCTAACCTTGATTTGTTTTTTTTTTTTTTTTTGTAATAATTTGTACTTGAGTTTCTCAATACATATATATATATATAAACACATTTATACATAAGTTTTTGAAAAAATATTTATATGTGTTATATATACTAGCGGATGGAGCATACTCAATGTATGTGTAATTAACAAAACAAGGTATAATCTAATCATGTTTAAAATTTTGAAATACATCAAATTAAAAAATTATTTTGAATGTATATTTTTAACTATTTTTTATATATATTTATTAAATATATGAAAAACAAAATTAATTAAAATTGAATAAATTAATGAATTGAAAAAAAATAAGTAAGTAAAATAAATTATAGGAATGCAAGAAAGGAGAGAAAGAAATAGAAAGAAAATAATAGTAGGGTTTGTCTATTATTAGGTAGGGTAGAAAAAGTTTAACATTATGTACCCTCATTTTATTAGAGTACCCGCTATTTATTTTTACAAGTTACACTTACCTATAACCTATAATGCAGGTTGTCGTGATCTTCTACTTATTATTTACCCACAAGCTTTAATTTTAATTACATGTAAGGTCCATTAAACTAAATATATCATATCCAATCAAGCAATCAATCAACATTCACCATTTAACTTTTCCTTTTAATAATTTTTATTAGATATATTTTAACATTTAATTTATCAATGAAAATAATAACATATAAATGCATTTTAATGTGCAAATTTGATAACAAATATTATAATTTATATTAATTTCAACAAATTTCTTATTGTAATGTGTTATCAATTTTCATGAAATGTATTTTTTAGTAAAAATATCAAGTAAAATTTGATTGCTTCTTAAGATGTCAAGTTGATTCTTCAAATGTATTTTAAAATCAAAATCAAATTGATGATTAAAATGATATATCCATCTGTTATAATAACTTTAATACTACTTATGTGTCTTCTTAATTAATTTTATTTTTGTTTAGTATTTCATATCACTATTCATCATTAGTTAATTTATATCAATTCGATAAAATTATAATTAAAACTCTATAACTCCCATAAATCAATCATGTGTATTATATTTGACTTATATTGCTAATGGAACACAGAAAATGTACACAATTATGTTGATCTTTATCTGTTTTTTTGTTAAATAACTTTTTTAAATATTTATCAATATAGGATTAATGATAATATTTTTTTAGGAAAATAACTTATGAGGCCTTTTCTTTTAATAAATAATTAAGTGCATAAATATTGTAATCTTATTATTAACAATAATTTGTTTAATATGATAATAACATAGAAAATCAACGTTAACATGATTAATTGAATCACCGGTTAATTATATATAATTAAAAAAATATTATGTTGTTCATTCTATCAAAATCATTATTGATATGATCTTAATCACCTTAATTTTGCCAAATGAATATAATTTGTATTAACTAATAGTTATGTTATGTCTTCAAATCAATATATCATTAATTAGCAAAATGATTTTAATTTTATGTGCATATTTATTACTAATAATTGAATTTTTTTTTATGAAATCGAAGCATTGTTAAAGTGAATTGTGAATTTAGCAACGTCAACATATAATAGAATGATATTAACAAACGAACAAGAACAGAAAAATGAGTAAAAACTATTTTGTTTAGAACATAATGAAATGATTTGTAATAGTATTTTTAAAATTTTTGTATTTGAAATAATTAAACAAAAATTGTATACTAATCATTTAATTTATTTAAGTAACTATAGAAATATTTTATAATGATAACTATGAATTTATATTAATATAAAAGACCATTTTTCAATTCTTAATTTATAAAACAACATTATTAACATAAGATATTTAATATTATTTAATTTCATACTCTATTTATTTGCAAATTTCATCATAATATAATATATTTGTCATCTATATATATATATATATATATATATATAGAGAGAGAGAGAGAGAGACAAAAAAAATTATTAACTTTCTATCTTATTAGGATTCTCTCTTCATTAATCCCTTAAATTGAGAAGGTTAGAAAAAGATAAGTACTATACTTTTGGTAATTCAAAATAAATAATTATAAATTACTAAGCAGGTTATAGGTTAAAATATAATATATAAACTTGTTGAAGTGAAATTTATGTACATTTGGCAATTAATTAATGTCATACCTAATGTTAGGTAGTACAAATCTACATTTTATTAGAAACCCCCATAATAGTATTACGTAAGAATATAAGAGAGACAAATGGAGAAGAGATAAGAGATAAGAGATAGGAGAGGGAAACGAAAACATATCAGACCAAATATACCAAACAATTCTTAAGGAGTGTTGGTGCTTTATAAAAGGGTGTATATATATATATATATATATATATAATTTTTGAATATATATATATATATATATGTATTTATATAAACACAGAAAAATAAGAAAAAATATTTGATACATCTTTTAATTTAGAGTTTAACTTTTGTATCATGATTTTTTTTTTTGAATTTCCCGCTAGCAAGTTTCATTTTAGAGATCACTCGCCAAGCCCCATAAAGACTTATATACCTTTAGGGAATGAAAAAACAAAAGGAAAATAAAATTTTGACATTGTCCGTCTCATCTCCTAGACTCCCACCATCTTTTTTATCTTCTTCTGTTGTACTCTTTTTAGTTATTCTATTTAAAAATGTTCCTCTATGAATTACAGATCTGTTGTTCAATGTCTATCTTTGCATCAACACAAGAAAGGGGTTTCGAACAAGAAAATGGAATATCATGAATATAGATATAAATTATACTCTAGTATTCAAGTTGACTAAGATACGTGTAGGCCTGACTCTTGTGTCAAATGAAAAGTGGAAGGAAAGAAAATAATTTCTATACTAAATGACAATTATACCCTTATATCATTATAAATTATAATTATGTTATGAATTCATGTATTAAAATAGATTAATAAATTTGTCTTAAAAAATAGATTAATAAAATTAAACTAAATAACTATAATGCAAATAAAATATATAAATTAATATAATAAAACTTTTGTTTACATTGTGTCAAATAACAACTACAATTTTATATAATTATAAATATAATTAAGTTATAAATATAATTATGTCGTAGATTATTTAATGAAAATAAAATAAATAAATATGTGAAATATATTTTTTAATGTATTATATAAATGAACACGTCATATTTGCTATTTAAAAAGTGCAAAGATTCATACTGGTAGAAGAAGCAATATTATTTAAACACCTAGTTATACATATGGGCAATTTTGAAAATCTTATTTTATAGATATCTTTGCATTATTTTTCTCTCATTTTTCATCGGATTTTGGGTGGAACAAAAAATCAATGGGCCCCATACTTATTTTTCCATCCTCAATTTCTTTCCTTTATTTTTCCTCCCACAACCAAACAAGGGGAAAATACCAAACGAAGCCTAAGAGTTTATTATCTCGCAATTTTACTCGTCTTTATTCTAACCTTGGCTTGGTGGACCACCCTGCTAAAGTTGCAAGGGGATGTTAGGATAATAGTTCTTGTATATTTTGGGTTATATCTTTATACAGGTTTGGGCTCCTTTTGTTCGGGCTAGGATTTCTGGTGTACAGGATAAGGCTCCTTTTGGAGTAGTTAAGGCCTATATTGTGCTCTATATATACTTTGTAATCTTGTATTCTAGACACACCAATACATTGTTCAATTCTTCACATGGAAGTTATATAGAGGCTACCCGTAAGTCGATTGTAATATTGTTGTCTCAAATATGGTGGATTCTTTCGGTGGTGTTACTCTTAGATAGCTACTTAACGACCATATGAATTTTGGCTACTCCTCCAGCATTTATTGATCAAACTTTATTAGGTCAAACAAAGATTGATCAAATAGATTCGGTGAGGTGCTCTCTTAATTTTTAGGAGTAGACACTAGAGTAGAAGTTGTACGTTACGTGGTTGAACCTATGAGTGCAAACGATGTTCATACTTCTTGTAGGATCTGTGTCATCTTGTTCACTCTATTCGTGGTTGTAGTTTTTAGAGTATAAAACTCTTTATATATATATATATATAATGAGCACCGTTTCTGCGCGCACCCGAGATAGCCTCAGCCTGAGCACGATACTGTCCGCGCCTGCCAGTCGAGGGACTGGGGGGGTTTTCAAAACGCTTCGTGCTAGGTGAGGGAGGGTTGGTGTGTATATAGTGACCAAGACCCTCGTCTCCATTCGATGTGGGAGAATTGGCCTCATCATAAGCCCCCCAGACGGGGGACTTGGGAGGAGCCTAGCGGCCCCACGGTGGGCGCCAAATAATGAGCACCGTTTCTGCGCGCACCCGAGATGGCCTCAGCCTGAGCACGATACTGTCCGCGCCTACCAGTCGAGGGACTGGGGGGGTTTTCAAAACGCGTCGTGCTAGGTGAGGGAGGGTTGGTGTGTATATAGTGATCAAGACCCTCGTCTCCATTCGATGTGGGATCGATGAAGAAATGGTGAACGCATAAAGAACTACCTTCAAAATCACATCCTCTTTCAAGTTCTCTATACTCAAATCACGGAGACTATGCTCAATTTCTCCTACTCAAACTTCCCTGCACAAATATTATGCTCAAACCCTCCATGCTCAAATTGCCGAGGCCATGCTCAAACTCTCCTGCTCGAATATTCTACTCATTTTTTAGGTACCCAGAGAGCCGCTCTCCTTGAGTGTATTCTCTCTCCTCGAAGAGTCTTTCTCCTCGAATTCACCATGATGGCTGGCCGTTCTCGTCGAGTTCGCCATGATCTCCTCGAGGGCCTTTTCTCCTCGAGTTCACCATGCCATCCTCGAGTTCGCCATGCTCTCCTCGAGTTCTCCATGCTCTCCTCGAGTTCGCCATGATCTCCTCGAGAGCCATTCTCATCGAATTCACCATGCCATCCTTGAGTTCGCCATGCTCTCCTCGAATTCACCATGATGGCTGGTCGCTCTCCTCGAGTTCGCCATGATCTCCTCGAGAGCCATTCTCCTCGAATTCACCATGCCATCCTCGAGAGCCGCTCTTCTCGAGTTTTCCATGCTCTCCTCGAATTTACCATGAGGGCTGGTCGCTCTCCTCGAAGAGCCGCTCTCCTCAAGTTCGCCATGATCTCCTTGAGAGCCTTTCTCCTAGAGTTCACCATGATGGCTGGTCGCTCTCCTCTTGAGCTGCTCTCCTCGAGTTGGCCATGCTCTCCTCGAGAGCCTTTCTTCTTGAATTCACCATGATAGCTGGTCGCTCTCCTTGAGAGCCTTTCTCCTCGAGTTCGCCATGATCTCCTTGAATTCACCCTGCCGAGAACTGCTCTCCTCGAGTTCGCCATGCTCTCCTCGAATATCCTGTATCCTCGAATTCACCATGCCATCCTCGAGTTCGCCATGCTCTCCTCGAAGAGCCCTTATTCTCGAATTCACCATGATGGCTGGCCGGTCTCTTCGTGAGCCACTCTCCTCGAGTTTGCCATGATCTCCTCGAATTCACTATGCCATCCTCAAGAGTCGCTCTCCTCGAGTATGCCACCCTTGCTGGTCATTCTACTTGAGAGCTGCTCTTCTTGAGTTCGCCATTCTCTCCTCGAAAGCCCTTCTCCTCAAGTGTGCCATGTTACCTTTTGCGATCGCTCTCCCTGACGATACCCTACTGTCCTCAATCGTCGACTTGCTTGACTATATTGTGGAGGTACACACCCGAGCTATGCTTTTCAAGAGCCTTCTCCTCGAATGTTGGCCACTAAGTTAATCCTCCTCAACTACTTCCGAAGTTGCTCGATCTAGCAACTCAGGAAGTGGGGGGACTAATGATATCTCCTTTCTCAAACCATGATCTCCTGATGATAGCTTAATAGCCTCATCGAGGCTATGTCCCTCCTTGGTCGTGCTCTCCTCATGGTGGCCTCCTCGAGGCTATGTCCCTCCTCAATACTATCTCCGCATGATGGCTTAATAGCCTCCTCGAGGCTATGTCCCTCCTTGGTCGTGCTCTCTTCATGGTGGCCTCCTCGAGGCTATGTCCCTCCTCAATACTATCTCCGCATGATGGCTTAATAGCCTCCTCGAGGCTATGTCCCTCCTTGGTCGTGCTCTCTTCATGGTGGCCTCCTCGAGGCTATGTCTCTCCTCAATACTATCTTTGCATGATGGCTTAATAGCCTCCTCGAGGCTATGTCCCTCCTTGGTCGTGCTCTCCTCATGATGGCCTCCTCGAGGCTATGTCCCTCCTCAATACTGTCTCCACATGATGGCTTAATAGCCTCCTCGATGCTCTCTCCTCATGATGGCTTAATAGCCTTCTCGAGGTTGTCCCTCTTCGGTCGTGCTCTCCTCATGGTGGCCTCCTCGAGGCTATGTCCCTCCTCGATATTGTCTCCTCGCATAGGATCTTGCTCTCCTCGGTACCTGACACGTGTACTCAATGACGGGCTCCCCTCCAGCTGTCACCACATCCCTCCACGTCAGCCCTAATCCTTAGGTACTCACACCAACTCCCAACTATAAATACCCCTCTTGATAGTCATATCAAGGGGCATGATTCACATGCTTTACTGCTACTCTCCTCGAGTATACTATCTCCTCGAATTATATGCTGACTTGAGCGTCGGAGGGTCTTCGCCGGAGACACATCCGGCTAGGCTCACGTGTGTTCATCTCTTGACAGGTTGAGGACCCAAACCATTAATCTCACCAGGTCGAGTCACCTTCTTGGTCACCAAGTGGACCACCTTCTCCTCAAAAATGTGGCCTTGACCAAAAAACGACCTCATCAATATATATATATATATATTAAGCTAATCTTTTGTAAGGTTTTAATTTTTGGTAATGAATGAATGACGTTTTAAAAATGCTAGATTACAATTGTTATTATTGGCTCAAAAATTCATACTATGCTTCGCTAGCACTTCAAATTGAACATATTATATGTCTTTCTCTCTATTAAGTTGGATTTGGATGACAATCGCCATCTTGTGATATTAGTACTTCATGTGGGTACTACATGTTTGGTTTCTACTATTTTATGTGAGTATACATGTATTGCGTTTTATATTAAATAACTTCAATTGGCCACATGTATGTGTAGTGAATAATCATCCAAATCATATGTTACATGTGATTATAATTGGTATTTTTGGATTATTGATACTCATACTTTCGACGTAGTACTTTATTTAGGCAAAAGTGAATTAATTTTACATGAAAAATGATTCAACCATTATTTATCCAATTCGTAACTCACAATTGGATAATTTTGACTCAATAGAATTTTTTGTTCAGAATTTAAATTATTTTATTAAACTAAAAACCTGTGATTGGTTGATTTATTTCCCTCTTAAGAAAATAAATAAAATTAATGTACACTTACTTATTCACGTAAATAACTTCCTTTTACTTATCCACTATTATATAACTTCTGATCATTTCAAAATTCTTT
Organism: Petrea volubilis; assembly: GCA_026212405.1. Taxonomy (NCBI): domain Eukaryota; kingdom Viridiplantae; phylum Streptophyta; class Magnoliopsida; order Lamiales; family Verbenaceae; genus Petrea; species Petrea volubilis. The sequence continues at coordinate 14,926,642 of CM047877.1, forward strand.
TGCCCTACTATTTAGGACTTACTCTCCCTCATATCCCTATACAACACCATCTATCTTCACTCCATCTTCATGAATAGTTTTTTTTCTTTTTTTTTTTCATCATATTATATCTTATATCCATACTTCTAATCTTTATTTTAACCAGAAGTATCCATGTTGAAATTGTGGAAGAAGACGAAAGTAACATAATGTATGCCAATTGGGATTATATTTATTTAAGTTGGAAAATATTTATCTCATACCTCACATAAAAAACCAACTAATAGAAGTTACTTTTGCAGGGAAACATGACACATTTTCCTCCAAAGCCTTTCTTGGCTCCAAGTAACTAAAATATAAGATTCAAAAGTGAACAAAATGTTAGAAAACTGAGTGAGGGAAAATCTGAAAATCACCAAGACATAAAATTGCTCTCCGTAGCTTCCTTGTGACAAAATGAAATGGCCTCGTCTACATCGTCTATGGCTGGAGCTGTGCATCATACTTACGTATGGGGAAAAAGCGCGATTCTACAAACATTATCGACCGGTGATAACCTTGGTCGAAGGTTTTGAGGCTGCCCTGATTGGCGAGTAAGTTTTTGAGTTTTGCCTTTTAACTTTGATGCTTTTGCAACTATTTTTTGAAAATAGGAAGAACTTGTAATACTAGTTTTGAGTTGGTTTGTCGCATTATTTTCTTAGTTTTGACGTAGGGGGGGTTGTGATTTTTTTTTTTTATAGGAGGATCCCCTAATGTGTCACTACAAGAAAAGTGATATTTAGCCATGGAAAAAATTCGTGGCCAATAGCCACAAATTTTTCGTGGCTAATAGCCATAGATTTAGCTATGATTTGACTCACTGGTGCAGAAAAAGCTTACATTGCCTCATTAGCACCTTCTACACCGTGGGTAAACTACTATTTTTACCTATAGATTTATTTTGTAGAAGAAAAAAAGGTATATGTTTAAGTTGTTTTAGTTTTTCAATCACTTACTTTTATTTAATTTATAGTTTCCTTATATTTTTATATCATTATTTTTTTCATATTTCACTTTGAATATGTTCTTCAAGTACAATTATATTTTTTAAATTGTGTTTTATACACTCCATAATCTCACATGTTTTTCCTTCGTGACGTAATGTTTTATGCTTTCTTTTGGCTAAAACTATCCACATTGAAACCACGAGAGAAGAATAAGTACATAATGTATTTTTTTTTGAATTTTCGATCATTTATTTTACTTAATTTAAAGTTCTTCTATGTTTTGTTGCAACGATCTTTTTCATATTTAATTTATATCCATGTATGTTATATATTTATTTTTGTTTTATATTCATTTTATTACATTCAAATGTGGTAAATTTTGATTAGTTTTTGTTATAATTTTAAATAAATGTTATCCCAATTGTATATGGTCATACAATGGGATTAAAATTAGTTTTCCTTAATTTTTAGACTGCAAATAAATCGTTTGATTTCATTGATATTTAATATTTTCATATGTTTTTTATGCTTTTATTTAGTCAGTTGCATTTTCCTAATTAATTACACAGTCCTTCACCCGTTTTGTTTTATTTAAAATTTTCTATTCAAGAAAAGATCACATTACTTAAAAGAATTATACCACATTTAATTTTACAACTTTCACACCATGCTTATGTATACATTCATAGTGGACAATGGTCGAACGAATGGAAGAGTAATAAGAATGGCCTAGAGCCAAAAAAAAAAAATGGTGGGAAGAACCAAGATAAGAGATAGAAGCACAAAACAAATGATAGGAAAACAAAGGGGAAATAAGGGAGAAAAGAAAAAGATTATAGGAGAGCCAGGGGTAACTGCAAAAAACTCCTATGTGATTTTGCGAAACTGCAGGTTGGTACCTTATGGTTTAAAATTATGCAAAAAAAAAAATCCTCATCCTTTTTGAAATCATGCAAAAAACACCTTTTGCTATTAGATTGCATTACACGCGCTATTAGTGTGAATTCGATAGTATCCTGACCTCTTTTCCACCTCAAAATTCATGTGTCTTGACTATTATACCCCCATTCATTTATAATTTTAAATATACTTATATAATATTACAAATGAGTTCTTTAACTTGTTCAAATTTTGAAATAACCTAAACTTTAATATCTTTATATTTAAAATAGAAAAATGCAAATATGTTTTTATTTTTACTATTTTAAAAATTCAAATTTCTTATTTTATTTGAAAAATAAAATAAGCAATAAAATAATTCTTTACAAATAAATTTGATTTTATATTAAAATATGAATATATATATATATATATTATATTATTATTTTTATAATAATTTTTACAATAAATAATCTTTATTTTGTTAAAATTTTTCTTTCTATCTATGTTTTATTTTTCATTTCTTTCTCACAAATAATTAGAAAACATCAATATATTTTCTTTCTTTTTTTTTTTTTGTATTCCGTCTCCTTCCCAGCCTCTCCATTTTCATCATCTTCCTCACCCTACCTCCGCTGCCACCACCACCCATCTTTTTTCTCCCTAACCCAACCGCCCCCATCTTCATCATCTTCCTCACCCCGCCTCCACCACTCCATCTATTTCCACTACGATCGCCCCCCCTCCCCCCACAATTTCCAGATCTTAGATCTAAAAAATTCTAAATAATTTTTAGGGCAAATCTCCAAATATTTGAGTATGTGTGTGTGAACAATTTTTTATCCAAATCTCCAAAATTTCAAAGAATTCTTTGATGCAAATCTTCAAATTTGAAGAACAATTTTTGTGTGTACGTGTTCTGTGTGTTTGTGTGTGTGTGTGAATGTGTGTGTCATGTGTGTAGTGTATAGTGTGCTCTGTGTGTATGTATCTATATGTATGTGTTTGTGTGCATTTCAGTGTGTGTGTGAACTGTTTATATATATTATATAATTTTATTTATATTGTTTATACATGATGTATATCTAATTTATAAATAAAATAGATAATTTTTATTTAAATATTATATTTTATACTAAGGAATCAATCTAGACCGTTCAATTTTTCAAATTAAGATTCAATGGTTAACTACTAGAGAAATGATTTTTTGTGACACACTAATATGACGCTTTTAAAAAGCCATCTCAATAAGACCTCTATTGTGACAGCTTTACACAAATGCATTTCTTTACGTCTAATTTATTATCATGTATTTTAATATTTATCTATCAAATATGATATGATGAGACACTTTTACTAGCAGCGTCACGAATTCGCACATCTATTATGACATTGCTATAAAGCGTCTTAATATAATTTCTTTATTAGCAAAATTAGTGGCGCTAAAATAAGTACACTTAAATCAAAAACCCAAAAACTTTCCCGGCCCTTTTTATCCAACACAGAAGGGTAGAGAGAGAAACATCCCTTCTCCTAAAATATCTTTCCAACTCTCTTCTTATTGTCTAAGTCCCTAGTCGATCGGTGAAGGAAAGGTAAGTTGATTTTCCTTCTGGTGTTATTCCTTCTGCATCTAAAAATCCCCATCCAATCGATTATGTTTCTATATGTAGAGAAACTTTCTGCTTCATCGACACTACCCTTGCAGTGACTATGGTAATTGCATGCTTCTTCGAGAACCCATGAATCCAAATTAGCGGTGTTTGACATCACATATTCGTGGTGGTACAGTAATTTTTACCATATGTTTGATTAATTCATGTATTAAGGTTCTATTCTATCTTAATATGGGCTTAAATCAATTTAAATTAGGTACTCTTTTCATTTCCCTGTAACAAGTGGAAGTGGAAAAGAAGTTTAATTGCTATATTTTGGTATCAATTTTGGACCCCAAGAACTAAAATATAGTTATTTTAATAGATTTTCTTTGGGCTTATAGTGTGTGCATTAATGCAACTTCTTTTTTGACAATGTTATGAATTATATTGAGGAATTGTTGGGTTCACAGGTTTTTTTTTTTGTTGATTGCATCCTGATCTATGTGTTGTTTTTGTCTGTTTAAGTGTACTTTTAAGTTGATTTCATGGTTATTGTGTTGGAAAATTCTAAATTGTGTGATGATTTTAGTTTCATTGGACAAGTTCAGTTGTTTTGGAGCTATTTTTGTGAGTGTTTCTTTTATAAGGAGGATATTAAGTGCTTGGACTTAAATGATTGCTTGAGTTAATGAAGTGGGTTTTGGTTGATCGTAGTAATTTTATGTGTTCTTCGGTGGACTTTGTAGGACTAATTTAGTTTTGGATGGAGATCTATGGTTAAGTGTTTAGACTACTGTCAGAGACAGTTAGAGTACTTAAAAGCAATCTTGTAAGACGTACAATGTGATTTAGTGAGGGAAATATTAATGAAAAGCAAGTGTCTAGTGACTTAAAGCTTTAAAGCTACAAGTGTTCTATGTTTTATATAAACTTGAGACCACCACATACACCATCTCTTAGTGGTTTTCAACATCACAAGAGCTCATGCGACTTTTTAAAATTAAACTATTCCCCCTGCTGTAGATTTTTTATTCAGTTCTCTTGTCGGACTTGTTACTCAACACCAGAAATGGTAGTGACATGACAATGGCTATTATATGTAGATAATTGTGTTTGGTTAACGAGTTCCACCAAAGTTTATTTTGGGAATTTTTAGAGAAAAAATGAAAATGGTTTTAAATTTTTATATGAGGAGAGAAAATCTACTACTTATAGATATAATTCTGTAAGTTTTTGTGTGAATACCTTTTTACATTAGGTTTTATATTATTATATGTAGTTGTGTGATAATTCAAAAATACATATTTGATGGCAATCGAATCCACCAAAAATAAATCATACTCTAAACACAAAATAAATTTGTAAATAGGGTGAGTAGGGTCGATCCCACAAAGAATAACTACTTGATAAATTCCAATGATAACTAGGTGAATAAAAACTAAAAATAAAGATTGGGGGGGGGGGGAGTTAATGGAAAATAATAAAATAAAAACAAAAAATTAAATAGAGAATAAGTCAAAATGAGGAAAAGTTGAGCCAAGGGTAATTCTTCACACAACATTTTAAGAGATTGATCATTGATTCAAAGATAGTTCTTAAATTCATGCACTAGATTAGTTATAGCCTTTGGAAACGCTCCTCCGACCAATCCTTCCTTATTTTTAGGCTAGATATGCAACACGCTATGAATAATCCCTAATTAACAGGCAACCCTAAACATGCGATAGAATTTAATCTGTTAACAATATTAAGAATTAGAAGGACCGAATCCTAACCAAGAACCTCCAACATGTGATCCTTTTAGTTAGATTGGACATTTTCCATAGCACAATTTAAAAGCTCCTAACAATTTAAATTATGCTATTTTCCACTTGTCTTGGTGTAATTAAATAATTATGAATTTAATCTTACCAACTGGATATATGTTATTCTATCAATTGAACAACAAACCTAAATTGCACAAAAATAATAAAATAACAGTAAGGGATAGGGTTTTCCCAAAGGAGTAGAGAAAAACATACAAATAATGCATAAAAGCAAAGAAACAAACAAACCAATTAGATCGCACAATCCATGCTTAAGCACTGGCTTGAACTAACCCTTGACTGAATAAAGAAGCTTAGCCACAAATGGCCATAAAATATAAAAGTTGAAAATTTTGACCAAACAATGCTATACAAAGGTAAAAGACTAGAATAAAGATGTCTAAATAATGCTATACAATCGTGTATATATAGGCTCAAACCCTTGACCAAATTCCTAAGAAAACTAGGGTAATTCTTTGGAAAATCCTAGAAGTTGTAGGCAAGACAAAAATTTGTTTCCAAGTCAAACTCTTGTCATAATGAGATTTTTCCCTTCTATTCCCATGTAGGACTCTTGGCCAAATGGCATGATCATGCCTTATTCGATGAACATGCTTATTTTCATGTTTCAGCCTTACAACTTCCTTGTATGACAACCCTCTCCACTTTTTACAACCTTTAGGCCCCTTTTTAGCTCCTTTTCATCAATTTTCACCTAAGACAAGTAAGAATTAACTTTGTAAGATTCTAACCAAATTAAAGCCCAAAGTTAATCAAAACAAAAGCAATTGTGGCCTAAAACTAGGTAAAAATAACATACTATCAATATTTTACATTAAAAGTTACTTGCATGTTACAGATATGTATTATTTAATAATGTAGTGATTAGAATTTTGAATAGTAATAGAAAAAAGTGTATTTCAATTTGAAGTAATAATTGCTAGTTTTACTAAAGATTACTAGTGTATGGTTGAAACCGTAGAGAATTTGATGGAAACAATTGGTGCAATTTCTTTTAATCGATATTATTCCAACAAGATATCTGATGAGTGCTCTATGAGTTGGTGGGGAGAAGCAACTTTTTACTAATTTATTTCTCACTAACTCAAAAAAGTTGATAAGAAACCAAACTATTCATACGAATTAACTTTTCCAATGTCATTTCAACTTCATCACATTATGTAATTCATTAAATGCTGCGATTTCAGTGATATTTTATTAAGTTGCTTAGTATAACATTGATTCCGGAATTGTAGAGTCTTGTATTGCCTTTTGTTTTATTTTGTATTTTGCTTTACTTGGTTGCATTCTTTGTTTGACTTGTTGGTTGATTTTGCTATAGCATACACGTGACACATTAACTGAATTAAATGCTTGTTTGTGGATAAAACTATATTCTTTGTGATGCTTTTTTTTAAGGGTGGAAAATTTAATGATGGTGAAGGAAATGAAGATGATGGTGAAAGGGGTGATGTTCCAATGGTTGAGGAAGTGAGTAGAATTGACTTATTGTATATATTTCCTTTTTGAAGACTTTTTAAATCCTTTACGATAAACTAAGTTGCAATTTGCCTTATTATATAGGTTGCTCATGTGGAAGAAGAATAGCAAAAGAGCTATTTCAGCTTCATAATTAAGTCTATATTTGGAGCTACTGTGTTGGCTTTCAAATTAGGGATAAACATTTTTTACCATCCAAACTTTTCGTATTTTTGGACTTTACCATATGAACTTTTTTTTAACCGTTTGTCATTTAAACTTTGCGTTTTTTTATATATTACCATCTAAGGGCATTTTCCGCTGGAATATTCCACCGGAATTCCATCACATGGATGTCATGTGACTTTAAGTAAGGGCAAATGCGTCATTTTACATGGGATAAATACTTTTAACCCTCCAAACTTTTCGCATTTTGGGACTTTACCATATAAACTTTGCATTTTTTAAATATTACCATCTAAGGGCATTCACATGTATGTCATGTGACTTTAACCAACTAAGATGACGCATTTGCCCTTAGCTCTACGAAAAATGTAATATGTAAAAAACCACAAAGTTTACATGGCAAACAGTACCAAAAAAAGTTCATATGGTAAAGTCCAAAAATACGAAAAGTTTGGAGGGTAAAAAATATTTATCCCTTCAAATTATGATACTTATTGATTTTTGTTCATAACTTTACAAAGCGGATTAGACATTGTAGATTTTTTCCCTTTTTTTTTTTGTTTCTTTTGGTTGGGGTTCAATGGGTGTATGTCAGTTTGTTGGTTTTTGACATGATTTTAAGTTGCAACTATCTATATTTTAGATGTAAGCACTTTGAAAATTGATAATGTACTAGATTCTTTGATTTTCTATGGTCAATGTATTTGATTTGATTGTAGCAAGTGTTTTTATTCATTGTTGCTAGGTTTGTTTTCTTTAATTTAATACCTTGATTGCAAATAGAAAATTATAAATTTGAAAGTATGATAATAGAAAGTGTCACAATACTAAGCTTTGTGACACTTAAAAATTGTCATTCTATTGCATTTCAGGGATGCTTGTATGCGCCATTTAAAGCTCGTCACATATAGACGTTCTTGTTATGTGACAGTGCAAATTGTCACAAAAAAAAAAAATTTGATACACTTAAAAGCATCACAATAGAGTACATTATCTTTTATTAAGACATTTTACTACATCATTATAGATACTTTGGAGACGCTCTTGGATGTCATATATTTAGTTAGTTATGTCCGTTGAGAGTGTAAGATATGACATTAAAAAGCGTCACAAAACCATTATTGTTGTGAGAACTTTGAACGTCACTATAATCGCAATGTTGCAATGCTCTATGGCTTCATAAAAAGATATTGCCATGCCTACCTATATGACGCTTTCATAAGGCGTCACAAAAGTAACAACGTCACAATATCCCTTTTTGTTGACGGATTTAAGTGTCACAACATGTAGTTTTTCTAGTAGATTATAATAGGGGCATAGTAGGCATTTCATCAAAAATTTGATAGCGTTAAACTAGAAGTAACGGAAGGGGGTAGTATGCATAAATTTGAAAAAGATGAGGTTTTTTTTTGTTGCATATTTTTAAACCATAAGGTACCAACCTGCAGCTTCGCGAAACCACGTAGGAGGTTTTTGAAATTATCTCGGAGTCGGAGATAGCTCATCACGAGAGAGAATGGAGAATCATATTAGTTTACTTAATTCACGTGTATTTAATTGCTTATCAGAATGTTGTAAAGCGTTAAGAGTTCATGTTTGAAGGAATGTATATAAATGAGGAATATTATGGTTTACATTATATATATATATATATATATTCACTTTTTTCAATTGCATATAAAATAAATATAATAGTAAACTGTTTTTGATTTCAATATTTATGATATTAACAAATTTGAAAGTTTTAAGTTTTAAAAATCACTAAAGAAGTATTTAATACCGAATTATGGCATTAAGTTAATAAATGCCTTATACGTGTGGGTCTCATGGAGGAGGAATTTGTTAACCTCATTTGGAGCAGAATTAGTAGGATTACAAAAATTTCAACTTATTGAAATGTATTTTGATTACTTTGGCCGAATTTCTTATGTAAAAGTGAATTTACAAAAATAACCTTGATTGTACAGTTGAATTGCCGTTTCCCCAAACCATATTTTTCTGTTCATACTACGTCGTTTTGTGCTTAATCGAATTTATATAATTTTAGGGCAACATTACACTTCTTTAATTTGGGGATCGACCCAAAAAAAAATCGCATTTTCAATGAAGGCTATCTTGTAAATCAGTTTCCATGTGAGACAAATTATGTTTGAGGAACCTTAGTTACTCCGGATCGGCTATGTTTCAGAGTATGCGTGGATAATGAATTTTCTTGAGTCTAGTTTAGGGGCAAGTTTGTGCGTTGCCATTAATCCTGAATTCTGAGCTAGATATGGGTTTTATATTTAATCATTCCGTTCGAATTTAATTTTGGGAATAGTTCATTGAAAGTGTGTAATGGATTAGTGGTGCTAATCTATGTTCAAGAATTGTGGTGTACTTGTGTTCATCTGATTGCAAGGCTGACATGTACTGAATAAATTGGAACCAATTCTATAAAATAGAAATACTACAGTATTAAATATGTATTAGAGATTCACATGGATTGATTAGCTATAACACTAACATTTAAAGATCTTTGAATCATCACTCCTGACTTTATCTAGTCCGAAAGCAGAACTTGTGAATTGGTTAGGGTCACTTCATTACAAATGGAAAATAGTTTTTAATTGTCTTAGAGGAGCATGTAAAGTTAATATATGTGGCACATAACTATGTGAATGTTGCTCTTCCTGTAAACCTTCACTAAAGAGCAAACTTTGACAATGAATCACCATTATGTGGGCAGACAAGCTTCTCTGTTGTGGACTAATTTGTGGAGTAGAAAGAAAGAGACATTCTTTGTTGAGTTTCTTGCAAATGATGCTGTCATCGGGAACTTCAAGATTGATCGACCGGATGCAGCTGCAATCAAATATGCATGACAACATGTAAACAACTACTTCAATTTATCCCTAAGTTACAAAGATTGCTCCCACACAGTTTGGACACTTCGTTGCAAGTATATGACTTTCAAATGGTTAATTGGTCTTGTGGTTGTTGTCTATCGACCAATGTCAAACACTTACCAGTTGCCTCCTAATTTATATGAGACTATTATCCAGGTAAATTGGTTATTGATAAGCGTGTTGTGTGAACTGAATATATGTGATAGTATGTACTGATGGATTAATAACAGTTTAGTACTCACTAATGTAGAACATGCCTTGCATTGCCCCATGAGCACCTTTCTGGCCCTTTGTGGGAGGATCTAGAAGTTATATTTGCCCTAGCCAACCCTTAGGTTGACTACACTGTGGGTAAACTCAATCCAGATGATGATATGAATGCGAACCTGCCTGATGATGATGGTAAATATGGTATGGAAGACTATAAAGGTGAGTTAATTGAGTATCTGCATCCACATTCCATATTTGTGTGTGTTTTTGTTATCCTAAGATATGTTCGCGCCCTTTTATGTTTGTGTAATGATATTGTACCACGACTTATGTGTTTGAGTCGGTATGGAATGTTGTTTTATATTGTACGAATTGTGTTTGAATTGGAAAGGAACGGTGTGCTATGTATCGTGCGTCGAATTTAATTTATAATTCTTGTTTGATTTAGTGTGTCCGATTGAACAAAGGCTTAAATGTTTGTATTAAAATGATTTGTGGGATTGATTTTAATTTTGAATACCACAAAGCTACCATTTTATTTTTCCTCACTTGTTATACAAGTGATCATCTTACACATACAAGTAGAAAACCATAAGGATATCAACATTTACTACTACAACATAAAATCAGGCCCCGGAAACAGCGTTACTACTTCACATCCCTTGCGACTCAAAGATCATACGGATCAATTCCTGCTCTAGCTCTTGGCCATGCCAATAAACCAGTGCACAACGGTATCTCTTCTTACCTAAACCAAGTACGTAAAAAAAAAAGATAAAAGGAATTAGAAAACTTAAACAATAAGTATATGTGAGTCAGTAGTGATGCAAATTTGAATATTAAATTAAAAGCAAACCTGTTACACTTCCCCACACAATTGGTGTAGCATCAACTTTATTAGTTTGTGGATTAATTCAAACTCCAGCACGTGACATTAGAAAGTTGAATATGACATATCTCGATCGAATATTGCACGCTTGGTAGGAGTACGTCCAAATAGGGAGGTTAGTGTGGAATTTTTCATTCATCTCTTTGGCAATTTCTCGCATAACGTTTTCACGTGGATGAAAAACACTATAAATCGACCTATTCGATTGACGAGCTATGGCTCTAATAAAAAATGCGTCCTGCTCTTTAGACCAATTATCCCCATAAAACACCTTCTCTATTATTGCTCCCCTAGCACTATCTTCCACGTTGAACAAAACCATATAGTGTCAAGAAAAAAATCTTTCAGCTATGATGTGAAACTGCAATTCACTCTTAAAAATTGAGGTGTTTTGTGCTAAAGCCAATTGCAATGAGCAAGTATTAGTATGAGGTGACCCTGTTGTTTGTGAATAAACATATCAAGCACGCGAATTTTGTATGTATGTGGAGTACAAGTCCTGCTTTTGAATTGTATGATTCACATGAAAGTGAACTTTATTCAATAGATTGGTGGTGAAGTTGTTTATTTTATTCAATGGCATAGTTTATGTTGTTCACTATATCACAAATTGGCCCACTAAATTGAGGCAGAGAATTATATATATATATATATAATATTTAATTGGTTAGGAGAGGCATACTAAATGCTCAATAAGTTCCCTTACTAATAAACTAGAAATGCATTTTGATTGAAGAGCTTAGAATAACAGAAATAAAAATACAAGCCTAAACTATTACAATATAAGGTAATTAAAATATATTTGATACAAATATTAGGACCATGATACAAATTTGTTAGTGAAAATGCTTGTATCATATTTCACATGACAACACAAAGTAATTGGAAATTTGGAAGTGACACCTAAGTGGGACATTGAATTCATTTTCGAAGTTGTTGCTTGTTAACCGAACAGGACCCCAAAGAAGAAAGGTTTGAAGCAACGTTACAATGCTTGTTGTTCTTCTTTGAAATATGGTTGGAGGGAGGTAGAACCCTTCGTGGTCCTTTGTTACTTGACTCAACATCATTTGCCTTCTCAGAAGACACTTTGTGTGATCCACGTCCGCAATAGTTGGAGACTGTTAAATGTTTAAATGTCAAAATTAAAATATAAAAAATGTAACCGAAAATGTTTTTTTAGGTGCTTCGAACAAACTATTAATGAAGCTATAGCGATGCATGGAGTCACGATCCAAATTGATTCTCATTATCTCCGGTTCTTGGTTCACTTCGACCGATAGCTTCATTTCCAAGTTCTTGTGGAAGCCCTTAAGAATGGGCTACTCCTCGTCTCCCCGAACCAAAGTCGGGTCGAAAATCATCCTCAAAGCCGCCCAAAAGTGCTCCAATTCATTGATATATGCAAATCTGACGTCGTGAATATGTGATACAAACAAAAGCAACGTTTGATCAATAATAACACAATGTGGAAGAAATTAAATTAAACGAAATAACCAGAAATATAACTATAAAAGAAACTTACCACACATAGTCCCACACTTCAGGTAAAGTCGTTTCAATATTCAAGACAGGATCGTAGTCCACCCATAGATAGTTTATTATCCAACTCCATGTGATGATTCTTTCGTGCAGAAATTTGAACCTTCAAAAAACATAGTAATACGTAAAATATTTTCCAAACTATGTATTAAGTGAGTTCAGTGCTTCAGTAATGAAGTTGATGTTGGCCTTGGTGATTGGTTGGTTATGACTCCAGGCATATAGTTCTAGACAGCCAACAAACTATTCATCCACTTCCCGATTCCATTCTTCCATGTAGAAAACATCGGATTGACTAGGGACACGCATTTTTGGTGGCTTTTTTCTCGAATTTTTTCCTACACCGAACACCATGTACATAAAAGGAGTGGTAAGGAATGTTGTTGGGCATGTATGCTTTTTAAACTTGATGCTAATTACTTACAACCGTTGCATTCAATTCATAGATCTCTTCCAAATCTGCAATTACTATAAACTCTTCAATGCCATTAGCCTTTTGAGTAGACATATATCACATTGGAGTAGATATATATCACATATGAGACGATTGATGACTTGGGAGTTGTGACGACCCGGTAAACCCTATTATTTAAATATTTGGAATTATGAATTATGTGGCAAGCATTATGTGAATTATTACTTTATGAAGAGGATTTCTAAAATTAGATATGATTTTTTTATTATTTGTGAATAATTGTGCATTACACTGCATGCTTTTTTACAAAATGTGAGTATTTCTTCGTTTGTTTTCTTAGCACTTGAAAAATGCAAAATATTTAAATTCCTGGAATTTTATTTATTATTATTTTTGAATTTTATTATTAGTTAAATTATTATTTTACGATTATTTTATTCCTTAGACCTTAAAGTATTAATTTTGAATTGTGATTATTATTTGTTTTGAAAAATTTATTTACTCATTATTCTTTTCCAAAAATAATTCCAAAAATAATATAATAATTATTTATGGTATTAGTGTAATATAGATTTACGTACACACACACACATACATATAATTATAGACACACACACACGTACACATATATATGTATATTTTACACACACACACACACACACACACACACATATATATAATTATAGACACACACACGTACATATATATGTATATATTACATACACACACACACACACCTATATATATAATTATAGACACACACACGTACATACATATATATATATATGTATATATGATATACACAACACACACACACACATACATATATATATATATATATTTTGATACACACTCACACATATATATTTACTTGGTGATATATATATCTACATATACACACACATGCCTATATATATATATACTTGGTGATATATATATCTACATATACACACACACATCCATATATATACACTAGTGGTGATTTATATATCTACATATACACACACATCCATATATATATATATACTAGTGGTGATTTATATATCTACATATACACACACATCCATATACATACATACATATATATATATGCAAGGTAGTTAATATAGTAATGTGTATATATAAATATCTATATAGAATGAATGGTATATATATTTATTTTGTTATAATATTAGTTATTTCTTCTCTTCCTCCTCTATAAATAAACCACAACCCCAACTCCATTTTCATCCCACAAATCCCGCTTCAAAACACACCCCCACACTCACTCTACTTTCAACACACAAAACACTTCCTATTTATAGCCTATCTTCCACACACACATACACACACACACACACACATATAGATATATATATACAAACATTTCTATTTTCATCCATATATACCTCTTAGCCTTCCATATATCCATTTATTTCCGTCAACATTCTTGAAAGGTAGAAACCTTACTTGATCCCATAAGTAGAAGTGTTATTTATGTTCACCTCGAGTAAAAGTTCTTGCTTAGGCTTGCCTCATTGCTCTTGAGTAAAAGTTCTTGCTAAAAGCATGCTTCCCTACTCTTGAGAAAAGTTCTTGCCAAGCTTTCTTCCCTACTCTTGGTTTAGTAGCTAATTTATTTTATTAAGTGCTTCCCTAAAGTGTTATTTCATGATTAACTTAGATATAGTTGTTATGGTCCATGCTATTTCAAGAATACTTGCTAGGAAAGGTTAAGTAATACTTTCATGCTAGAAGTATAAGTATAATGGGAGTTAATCTAGTTTATGCTTAATATGTAATTATTACTCTTATTATGTGATCAAGATGCAACCTTGTGAGCTTATTATGTGATTATGTGATTATATGCTTGATATGTGTACTATTTTCTTAGGTTAAGTATCATGTAATTATGTGTGTAGGAATTTTGCTTAATTACATAAGTTTAGTTGTTCTATGCTTTTACATACTTAAGTGCTATTATGCGAGAATAAGCTTAGGAATCATGTTATACTACAAGTTAGATGCCCCCATGTTTAAAGTACTCCTTAATTTTATTTATATGCTCTAGTTTATGCTCATGCCTTATTATGTCCAATATATGCTCTCCTAAAGCCTGAAATCATGAATTATGTGAAATGGGACCAAATATGTCGGAGTGGTCTGGGGTGTGTTCCGCCGGGTCAGGCTATTAAGCAGTTGGAAGAGTCCACACTCCTCCTATCTCCTAATCCCCCCATGGGTAGACGGAGAGATCTACTCAAGAGAGTGGCTCGTGGGAAAATATTATGCCTATGCCTGAGATACGACCACCGGAGGATAAGGTAGGTGGGAGAAATGTGCTAGTTGTTATATCGGCCCGGGTAATCATAAGGGTCGTTGTTAGGTGATGACAAAGGTAGAAAGTGTAAAATTATGTGTTTATGTGCAAATCACATGCACAAGCACCTTATGTGATTAGGTAATGTTTCTACTCAACTATGTATTGATTGTGAGTTATATGATTATTTTTAGTTGGAAACGAGGTCACCACAAATGAGTTAGAAGAAGACGAACCCTTTGAGGCCTTTTTCCTAGAAGAATGATTGCTAATATTCCGCTGCATATTTCATATTTTGTATTTTGTATTATCTCACAATATACTTTGATAATGTTTTGCGTAGTGTAAATACAATAAAATTTTGTAACTCTTGTGTTTTGTACAAATTTTATGTGAAAATTATTATTTATTTTTAATAAAATATAAAGGTATTTCAGAGTCATTACAGGAGTAGATAGATATCACATTGTTGCAAACTAGATATAATAAATTGTAGTCAAGGAGTAAACATTTATTGCACTCGTTTTGCAAGCTTACGCATGAAATTGAAGAAAGGAGCCAATTTTTTGATAATAAAACATCGTCTTAATCCCATTACAAAGCAATCCAATACTTTGAGTACAAAATTCGATTGCTCATTAATTTCTGTTTTTTGTTGCCTTATCGTCCGGCTCGTAAAAAATCGTCTTAAGTTGAACCTATTTTTCTTCACCTTTGTGCCAAAACACTATTCCGTACTTGTATTTCTGCGAACAATGAAGCATGATTTTTATTACAAATAAGAAACATTCATTGTCAATGTGGAAAAAAGAAAAATAATTGAAGGCTTATAAAAAAAGCATACAAAGAAAAGCAAAAAATGCTAAATGAGGTACAGGTAACTTACCAATCACAGAGTCTCCCAAACATCATAAGGGCCACAACCTTGTTATCAGTATGATTATATGTCACACCAGGTTCGTTATCAACCATTTAAAGATTTCGTACCTATGCTCCAATTATTTAAATCTAGCAATGTAACAAGTATGGGACCAAGCATTGAGATACACACTATTGATATTAATAATGGCATCGTACAACACATCTAGTTGTATACCATTGTCACATGTATTCCCTTGTAAAGTCGAGTTGTAGAAGGTCGTGATAAGGCAATCATCTTTATCCTTACACCATTCATATGGAAAAAAGATTACCTCTTGATGGTATTGTCTTGCATGCTCCGCAATGCTCTCGGACAACATGATGAAACACCCAATTGGGTACAATTAAGCTGCCCAAAAATTGAGGTAGCACAACTTCAATGATAGTGGTACGATAAGTGACAAGGGCATCTCCATATAACTATGTTTATTACCACTTATTTTGTTTTCTTTTGAGGCAAAAGCTAGTAAGATTCCCAACTAAATGTGTATGTTGCTTTATATGTAACAAGTGAGTGAAGTCAACGTCTTTACTAGTTATCAAAAATAAAAAAATAAAAAAATACTACTGTACAAAAGAATGAAAAGGCGGCATCAAAGATAATGATATACTATTGTACTAATACATATCAAACCCGCTCATAAAACAAAGCCTCTTTAACCCATTAACATGGTTCATCATTACTCACTACATATGAAACCTCTTGTTAAAACATAGCCTCAATAATATAATACTATTCTGCCAAAGAAAAAAATAAAGTTCATCAAAGATACATTAAAGCAACTATTACACAGAGGTGGGAATATGAATATAAAAGTATCATTTTCAGTCCCTCTATTACATATAACAAAAACTGATGTTAGAGAGCACACAACTATGGTAGATAAAAAAAAATCCCATTTCAACACTGTGAACAACCGCGAATTTCAAACTTTTAATCTGAGAGGAAGATTTGTTGTCATGAATTAGAAGGTGATAGAAACACTCACGTGCTTCAATGCACATGCCTTAGAAAAGGTCCATATCCACCTTGTTGTGCCCCAAAATACGAACAACATCCACATGTTCCGCCACAGAGAGAGAAGTCAAGTCTGATACAGCCTCGTACAGAGCACGATGCATGGAACTATCATCTTTGACATGGGATGCAACAGCGGGGTTGGAGGTGAAACTGGTAACTTTGTTAAGCTTATCAACCAAGCTGCCCAGGGTCACTGTCGTTTTCTTAAGGTATGCCTCCACAACCACTTCAAATCTAGGAACGTCATGAGATTTCTTATGCTTTCCCAAAACAGAAGAAGGGCCCCTCTTGGAACACCTACCAGTTGACGCAGATGAACATTGTTGCTGTGTAGGTGTACTTTCCATCTCTGCTTCCACATGATCTTCGGTGTCATTGAGACTCACTGAATCAGAGGAAAGTTCTTGACCGTTCTTGTCTAACAAGTCCTACTCTAGGTCACATAAAGCGAGTGCGTGTGCGTGTGCGTGTGCCCGAGAGAGCGTGAAATATAGAAAAAATTTAGTGGGAGAGCCCCTTGAAGCGTTTATGTATAAAAAATAATTTGATATATAATACTTAATTATTTCATTTCCAAGTGAAGAACATATGAAGAAGAAACATATGCAAACATAAAAATTAACTACAATAATCATTATACTTTAATTACCCCACTCATAATTAATAACCATTGGCTAAAGTCTTCATATTTGCCCCCAAAAAAATTTCACATCCCCATATACACCTTTTAAACAAAAGCTGATATCTTGTCCACATAGAATTTCCAAACAAAATCAATTTACTCTAATCACAAAAGAACCTATGTCAGAGTATCCATTCAAAAATAAAGATCAATATTATAAGCATCAGTAAATCGAAAGGGCATTGAGTTTTTCATCTTCTATAGCCTCCAAATCAGCTTCAACGAAATCTGCGTATGTGTTACGATCCCAATTCTTGTAAGACTTCTCATAATTCTCCTCGTATCTTGTCATGGTTCAATTGTTGTAATAGACATACACCAAAGTCTCAACTCGATCAGTATTAAGCTTATTTCTTCGACCACTATGGATAAAACTATACAAACTCCATACCCTCTCTGCACATGAACTATTAACATTTTGAGACAACACTTTAGTAGCTAATGAATACAATTGTGGAGTAGCAACACCGTATAAGTTCCACCATTCTACTGAACTCATGGTTTTTCAATCTTCAATAGCCTCAGGCTTGTTGAAAACACCACTATCAAAAGTAAAATCACTAAGTTGTCTTCGAACTATCGGAGCATCCTCTGCACCCACAAGTTTTTGAACAACATCTAAGTATACGCCTTGTACAAAAGAAGCTGCATGAGGTTTAGTTCATTTCCTATTGCCAGGACCCAAACTTTGCAACCAATCATCTAAATAATAATAGGGATTAAGCACATATGAAAGTGTATGCAGCGACAAATTCATTTTTTGCCACCTTTTCATGACCAAATATTCAACTTCTTGAGAAATTTCTAAATTATTAGACAATGCCTCTTTCATTGAATCTATCATATCATCCACTCTTTGATACACTTCACCAAAAACAGCTTTATCAGAATCGCAAAAGTGAATCATTTGCCAAATTGGCTTTGTAAATGACAAGATAAATTTCACATCTCTCCAAAACTGCTAATCTAGTATTGTTCCTTTCACATCATCATGAGCTAATTTGGACTTTGATGTCCCTTTTGTGAGTGATTCCCATTCATCATTCAAAACCATTGTACTAAGAGAATTCTTAAGCTTGTTTAGTCATTCTATCGCCACATAATGATGACTGAATCTGGTCTTTTTCACCAAAATGACCTCTAATGCAGAAACTTTCTGAAAATATGCAACACAAAACTATGGTTTTTGACGTAATTGATTACTCCCTTCACTTTGTTATAACAGACTCCCACAAAAGCTAAAGACGAGTGTAATGAAGTTGCAATATCTTTCATTAAAAGGCTTAGTGTTTATGGCATGCCACCCAACCAAAAAATATGTGGCATTCTATCCATGATCATTTCTCCAGCCGCTTTGCAATTTGTTGCATTGTCTGTTAATAGTTGCACAATATTATATCTCCCCACAGTTTCTATAGCTTTTGATAAGATATCAGCTATATATGTGGCATTTTTTCCCTCTCCAGAAGAGTCAACAACAGTTAAAAAAATAGGCTTACCTCCACATAGAGCCAAGACATTGATTAGAGGTTGATTCCGAATATTTGACCATCCATCAGATACGATAAAGATACCGTATTGAGCCCAATCTCACTTTATTTTTGCCAAAGGATTATCTACAATTGTTTTCTCCTTATCAAGCAAAGTAGTTTTGATTTTTTCTGAACTTGGTGCTTTATAACCCTTGGGGGCTTCATTTACAGCTTTGACAACATCCATCCAAAAGGGAGACCTTGCTACATTGAAGGGAATCCCACAACTATAGAACAATCTGGCAATTCTTGTATCCACATCCTCTCTTATAGACATTTTGAACATGCCATTTAGACCTTTGGTACCAACTTGTCGTTTTGCAGATGGTGGTATAGTTGGAGCATCTAATTTATTTCTTTTCGCGAATCCCCACCATATGTATCCCTTGCTTCTTTTTCTGCTTTTAGCTTTTCTCTATCTTCTTTTGATATCTTAGAGCACAAAATGATTCCTCGATATTTTTCTCCTATCTTTAGGCCAATTAAGTGTGCTCTAATCCTGGAATATGATCTAATATATGCATCTTGTCTACAACCAAAATTGCATATCCATTTGTTATCCTTTTTTTCTCCAACAAAAGTGACATATTTCTTTAATGGAGTGGTAGCATCAACATTTGTTGCAACTAAAACATCTTCATTTTAAGGTTCACTCTCTGTCATTGTAATATCAATATATAACTAAAAGTCCAAAACCTGAAATTAAATCAACAAATATATTATTAGATACTCTAAAAATAAAAATAAAAAATACACAAAGAATAAGAGTGTGAAAGATAATAGCCTCAAAGTGTCAAAATTCCACTTGGGCTGCATAATGATAATGAATAATGTGAACGACTTCAATTTGGTTTTGAATTTGATTACAAGTGTCAAGTTCCAACTTTAGCAATATATTAGAGCACAATATGTACATGGGGTGGGAGAGTGAGACGTGTCAGATTCAAAAACTTATGCATTACTTTTTCTTATAAACTAGCAAAATACTCTCATTATGAAATAATTGACCCTCAATCACTAGTCTCTGCAGATTTTTGGAAGAAATCGTCTTGTGAGTCTGTAAGTACTAAATTCATGTTCTTAGTTCTCTATGAAAAAATAAATAAAAGGAAGAGCCCTTAATACAGATTACAATATAGAATAGAATAATAAAGGTTACAAAAATAAAATTCAAGCACTATATATTAAAATTCTTGCTATTATAAAAGAATATGAATTCTTTCAAGAAGGAAAACATAGTTACAAACTTACAGGCTTGTAGAAAAAAAATTATCTTGAAATAAAGAGAAATATCTCAAAGAAAAGAGAAAGAAAGAGATGGAGAAACAAGGATCAAATTAACCTTGGAAGAAATTTTGATGTTTTTCCAATTTTCTTTACTTGGGGCGTATCGTGAGAGAGAGAAAAAGAGAGAAGAAGGGTTTTAAGTTTTTTGGTCTCTGTTTCCGCGAGAGAAAGAGAGAGAGAGAGAGAGAGAGAGAGAAGATAGTGGGTGAGGACTGAGGACAAAATAAAAGAATTATAGAGATTTAGCAATCTAAAACATCGCCCAATAACATTATTCTGTGATTTACTGATATTAGAATCGGGAATTAAAAAAGCACTAAACCTTGAATTATAATATTTTAATACGTGACTTAATAACATATAATGCGCGAATTAATACTTTTTCATGCTCCATAAAGCGCCGCACCCATACCTAATTCATGAGTTCACATTTTTTGCACTGGTACATGGGGACTATGCAGCGAATTAGTGACCTAGGTCCTACACAGTGTCATGTGCATCCATGGATTGATGCCCGTTAGCTCGATCGTGCCGAAAATGTTAGACTAATTGTGGTAATAGGTTTGTGGTTTCCTTCTAACTAACTTCACATTTGGATGTTGCTATTAAGCTATAAAAAATATAAAAACTGTCACAACATAGTCTAAATTGCATGTCTAGGACAAATAACAGAATATAACATTTACTTTTCACTCTAAATTTAGAAATAAGGCTTCCAGAATGAAATATGCACAATGATCCAATATTGACACTTGTTATTCAAAATAAACGTACACTAGCTATATAGCATTATTAAAACCATTGAAGCGGATTGAATACCTTAGCAAGTTGCGCCCAGACCTCCTCTGAATCTACCAAGATTGTGCACGTCACACGATCGAAGGTTGCACTTGCGCCGTTGGTGTGGCCTATCACAACATCTATAGCAAGTATCACTTCTATAGTTGTAGCTTTGATTTGATGTGATGACTTAGCACTCTGCACACTGGTTGTGCTTCTTCGACCATTTGGTCAAAGCGGGACATGTAACCACTGCGAAAATGACCATCTAACTTTTGACCTTCTACACGTAAAGTCTCCAATGCCACCAATAGTGCTTCCTCCTCTTGCTTGGACCAATAATGGCGTGGTGACTATGAGTTCCACGATGTCGTGGGCAAATTACATGAAATGTTCTTCGATATCTTGACCTATTCCACTGCATTCAAAGCAAACAAAAGGTTATACACACAAGAAAAATAAAGTAAATAGAAATTTACTACATCAAAACAATATCATTAACATATCCCTATAATTATAACATGTGAATAGTAAGCCCATACATCACCCAACAAATAACAAAAGGAATAGAGAACCTGAAAAGTGCACGCTTACATTAGCCGAACCCAAGAAATTCAAATCAAAAATTAAAGCCAATGTTAATATGACCAAATCCATAAATATATTAATTTCACATTCACTCATTAAATGTTAAGAAATCTATAATTGGACCAGGTTTCACAAAGACAGACAACAATACTACATTATAAAACACACGAATGCAACACAAATCAACGACATAGTAATCTCAGTAAATGAGAAATAAATTTAAGTTTTTTTCCCAACAACAATTCCTCATTTAACACCTCCAACGGTTAAACATTCTGTTCATCAAGTTATCTCTCAAATTGGTCCAAGCGTTGGTAACCTCCATGGTGTCAATATGTTGAACTTGTTCATTGTTCCCATATCGAACCACCAACTCGTCAAGTTCCACCTCAATTAGGTCAATCTCCATGTTCAAGCAGATGTAGCTGTGAAGTAATGCGCAACACAATATAATCATGTTTTGGACTTTTATTGGGTAAAACCTCTGGCTCGTGAGGATTGCCCATTACCCTTCAAGGCATCAAATGATCGTTCAATAACATTTCGAGCCTTTGAGTTATTCATATTGAAAAACTCCTTGATTGTTCATGGTGCAGAAGAACCAACAACCCACTCGTCCAGGTGATACCTCGTACTCTGATATGGAGTAAAGAATCCCCTGTCACACAAATAATAATTCCCTGCATAAATGCATAAAACATTAGTAACAAACATTTTATGGGGCTTTTGCATACTGCAATCTGCATATGCGAAAAGATGAGATGGAATACGACTAACCTGTTGGAACTTTAAGGCCTCTTTCCCACGTTACGACATCCCTAAGAACTCGGCTACCAGTGGCGCTTCCTTCCCAACTCGTAAGGACATAAATGTAATTCATCGAGGGATTACACGCAACTAATACATTAATGGTCAAATCCCCTTAGCAATTTTGGTATTTTCCCTGTTGGCCCATTGGGACGGTGAGATCGATGTGTGTACCATCCAACACGTACACCCAAACATCCCTACATGATTAAGGCACAAACGGGAATTAGTATAAATATATAACAGAAATAAAATTTTGGTTAAATTACTTCCATGAAATATTCATTTAAAAAACAAAACAACCGAATTCAACAATTACCTTGAAATGTTTCCATGGCTCAGTTACGAACAAGTCGTCAATAGGTTCTGGTTCTATCCACAAAATAGTTGTGATGCGAAGTAAAGCTCTAAGGCCTTGCTTAACATACTTGCTTATAGTGTCACTGAAATGCTTGAAATCTGGTTTGACAATCACATTCTTCTTGTGGTGCACAAGAACGGATAGAAAATGGCTACCTTCTCGGGAACGGAGACAAATTTTTTGTTCCCCAAACCACCAACCACCTCCAGCAACTCGCATATCTGGCCGAAAAAATTTCGAACCATTCTTAAGTGATTTATGCATGTTATATCACGCATATACTATTTCACTGAGGTATTTCATTTGGTTTGGTATTTTGTTTATAACACTCCACATCATGCCTATTCACACACCACTCTGACACGTAGCCGGTTATATTGTTTAGGAGCAAGGAACATGACATGTATGAAGACAATGTCTCAATAGAAATGAAGGTAAAGACACAACAAAATACGAATGCATGTTACTCTGTCCATTGCAACTAAAATAGTTTTTGGCAACAAAAAAAAAAATTAAAAGAAAAAGTATTAAACCATAACCTAACCAAAAGAAGTACTAAATCATAACCCAACTCATCAACCCCAAATTCACAAATCACAACTATACCCACATGTATTGAGGTTTACAAATACTCATTCATAATACGTAAATGAAACACCTTCGTTTGTAGTGTATACCACATTATTCGTTCCCAAACATATACATATATGTAAGACACAAAATAGAAGGCTATTAGAACATCATTTGTATAAATGATTGGGAGAAAATCTATAAAACACAACACAAATCCCTTCAAAATCACTAGTTCTCAATAACGAACTATTTAACTTTGTAGGGAGAAAGTGTGCCGGCGGATATTCTTGTTCTCTAGTCGGTGAAGGCAGTGCTTATCAAAACAACAAAGGGATAAGATGGGGGGGGAGGGGAGAGGGGAAGGGGGATCTAGGGTTACTGATTGGAAGAGATAGATGACTTTTCTCTAAAAGGAAGAACAAGTAATTTCACATCCAATTTTAGGGACATTTAAGTAATTGTCCGTCACAATTTTGTAATCCAAGACATTAATACTATTTAAGCACCCACTATGAGAATTACATAAAAACCATTTTTTGGAATTTCAAATTCGGCTGGGATTACAAGCTATCTCGGCTCATAAGCAATCTCAAACCAAATCAAACAAGAATAAAAGGTATTATCAGGGGCCATAATGTGTTTAATACTGGCATTATACAAAAATTTTGGCATCAATAGTAGCAGAACTCCTTTTTCATTAACAAATATATATATATATAGGATACGTATTTGGTTTTAGTCTATTTTAAATAATAAAATACATAAGAAACATAACAATTCCCAGTCATACTTTCAATATTTATAATAGTAGCAAACAATATTAAAAGTTGGGCTTGTCTAAAATTAGGTACCCATGAAAGATGTTTAACATTAGGTACCCCCTTTATGTGAGAGTACCTGCAACCTGCTATTCGGGTCGCAATTACCTGTAACCTACTCTTCAAGTTTTAGTTACCTGTAACTTATTATTTACCTGTTAATTAAATTTTAATAAAATATATATGGCACATTGAGCCCAATTAATTATGTCCATCCATCCTTAATTATTATATTTATCATATCCATCCATCCATCATAGTTCAATTGTTTTTAATTTTTCTTTTCATTGTAACGTTTTCTAAAAAAACAAGGTTCTGAAAATTTTTATTTATTTGTAGAAAAATAAGAAAAAATTGTAGAAAATTAAGAAACAATTGTAGAAAATTAAGAAAAATTTACTTATTTGTAGAAAATTTAACTTGATAAATAAATGTTACATGTATAAATTTTTCAAAAAAATTAACAGTTTATAACCAAAGAAATTTGGTTGAGTTATTATAGAATATATCATTAAAAAATTAGAATATTTGAAATAAATGTGCTTCTATATTTTAATTTTTACATAACGTAATTTTGTGTTATTTGGAATGTATAATTCAATATACATAATGGGCATATTATATCTTGTCATCTATGTTAAATATTTTTATTCAAAGATATAAAGTTATGAATACAAAAATGAAATCTATAAAGATATAAAACGATATACAGTCACTATAAACATATTTAGGTGTATAATTGAAATTAAAACAATCATTGAAAGGCTATATCCATATCCTAATTTTATTTAAGTGATATTTTTTGCTATTTGGTAAGCTAATTTTATTGCCGTTTGATATTTCTAGTGAAGTATTTATCGTTAATTAATTTATGCTCTTTCAATATAATTATATATTTTAACTTCTCGTAAATTACAATAGTATAAAATTTGTCTTCTATTGTTAAATACACACAACAAATGTATTATACTAGTCTTATGCGCCCAACAATCAACGTGTGGTACACCCGTGTTGATAGCGTATGGGCTCTTAAGGCACATCATGCACGTCAGTTAGGAAGTGTGTGGGTGCGTGCACGTTGGCTAGCATTCAGGCATTGTGCGTGCACGTCGGTCAGACATTGTGTGGACACCATGTTCATTGGTTTATGTGCACCGTGTGGATGCCGTGTACCACGTTGCATGCACATTTATATGCTTGTACGAGATAGCTCTTTAAATTATTTTTTGGTATAAAATTAATTATTTTTTTAAATGAAGCTATTGAATTTTTCTTTTAAAAAATGCATGACTTACAAAAATATATAATTTTGTTCCTAAGAATAATTTTTTAAACATTGTAATAACATAAAGTATCATTATTAATCTAATTTGTTGAATTAAATCATGGTTTTAGTATTATTAATTTGTTCATTCTACATTGGTATAATCTTAGTAACTTTAATTTCATGAAATTTGCAATAAATTAATTTATTGTGGTTTAATAGTCAATAATGAGGTGTAATAATTTTAAATTAATACTTCACTTAGAGAAAAAATTTCATCTGTATATGCATCAATGTTTTAAAACCCGGACCAGTCATCGAACGAAAAAATCAATCGGGTCAAGGGTCATTGGTTGAACCGTTGATCAAACTGTGGTCGAATCGGTGATGTCATAATTATGTAATAAATAATAATTAATATATTAAAATATGTTTAAATAAAAAAAATTAAGTCCTTGTATAGGAAATCTTCAAGTATAATAGGAATTAAAATTTTTTCAAATAAAAATACATGCACTTCTCATTTGAAGAGAAAGAAAACATAATTAATAAAATATATGTGAACAAGAAAGTCATATGTAACTCTCACTATCAACAAAATTTGATGTACAAACTACTCATTTTTAAGAAAATATATAAGACTCATTTTTGCGTTGTTGATTTGAATTAGACTCATTTTATTAAAAAAATGAAATTTGATTGAAGAAATAAATAAAGTTCTATTTAATTTAGTTTGTGCCTTCAAAAAATAAAGATTAAAAAATAATTTTAGAAAATTTCCAAAGCCACATCCTCCCCCTTTGTTTGAAATTGTGCTTTTAAAAAATAAATAACTAATAATAAAGGTTCATTAACAAAATAGACTCCCTCTCCCAAAAAGAAACGCAGAATTGCTTCCTTATTCGACTTTGCTTTGCTCGAAATAGACTCCCTCTCCCGAAAGGAAAGATCGATGAATGGGAGAGGAAATAGGAATAATCTCACAATTAATTCCTTAATTAAAAAGATTTTCATTAAAAAATTACTAAATAATTAAAAAGTGTTTTAACCGGTTGTAGGTAAAAGTAAGAATTTGTAACCGGCTAAATGCAAAATTAATGACACATGTCAATAAATTAATGGCCTACCTAATATTAGGTAGTACACAACTACCTTTTGTTAGACGGCCCCTTAAAAGTTTTAACTTCTGAAATCTTTATACTATCTATTCACATTCATTCTTTTTTTCTTTTTCTTTAATAAAATATATGTAAATATGGTTAAATTTGAACCATTTAGTGCATAGATGAAATTCAAACATTCTAACTAAAAAAAAAAAAAAAAATCCAAACATCCTATTCATAAAAGAATTTTCCCACAATGAAAAATCAATACACCAATTTAAAGATCCAAATTGATACAATATTTACACATATATAGCTTTTTTTACCCAACTTTTGTGATTGGTTCTCAACAATTAGGGGTGATCACGGTTCAATTTCAAATTTTTTTGACATATTTAAGACTAAATTGCCATAATCGATTTTTTTCAAAAACATATTTTAAATTGCAATTTTCAAAAGTAAAGCTGAAAATGTGGGTTGAAGCGGCTAGGTGTTGTTTGGCAGTTCTAAACAATTAGACAAAAGTAAGACAATACCATCTTCTAATACTATTATAATATTTCAATTAATATTAAAAATCAATCATTAAAATAAAAATTTTGAAATAAAAACTATAAAAACTAAACTTATAGAGACCATAAACCTATTAGATATAATGCGACTGGCCTTGCTTAATCAAGCTCAAAAAATAATATTGATTAAAATCACAACTTATTAAGATTGTAGAATAATATAACATACTAAATTTTTAAGTCCGTACATAATTTAATGGCTAATGATAAATTCAGAGCAAAATTCATAATGCTAGATTAAATTTTAATTAATCACTATTTTGCCCTTCTTGGTCAATTACCAATGTTGCATGCCTTTTTTAATTCATAGTGTATTAATGTTATCTAATATCTCAAAAAATGAAAGAATATTCTATTTCTCTTTCTTCTTTAATTATTTCTTCTTTGCCACCTAATTCATTACCGGATTTTTCTTCTTCTTGAAATATCCATTATTTGGCGTTATTTAAAGATTCAATTTTATCTATTTTTATATTAGCCCTTTTAAATATTTATATTTTGTTATTTGTATTACTAAGCACTTTGACTATTGATTAGGAGAACTCCTCTAATTATTTTTATATTACAATAATTGGCTAAACTTATTAGACTTATTTGTTCTTTCTTTATTATATAATATTTTAGCTACAAAATTTGGATGTTTTTATAAATCTTTCAATTGCTTATATTATTTGCAAGATTTATAATTTTTCTAATCGTTAATATTAGTAATAAAGTAAATTCTCCCGATATAATATTATAATTGAATGGATTTTGTAGTAGCTAATTTAATCTTATCTCCTTTTTTCATATTTTTTGTGATATTTTTTAAGATTTCAATTTTATTGGAGATTATTTATTCATATAAAAATCAAATTTTCATTACTCAATAAAAAAATTGATTATTCAATTTAATCTCGTGGTCTTAAGAGTGATTAGATTATAAGATAATCTTTTTTTTCTAATTTTTGAATATCCAATATCTCACCCAATCATTTTATTAATTTGTTTAATTTTATAAAAGGGTTAATTACATCTACTACCCTTCTAAAGATACGAAACTACAGTTGGTCCCCCAAAAATTTTCAATATTACCAATACATACCCTGATAAATTCCAAAATTACAAATACCCCCCTAGTCAGCCGGTTGCCGGTCAAAAATGGCTGACGTCAGCAAAATTTTCAATGAAAACCCGAATATACCCTTGCTCTAATTTTCATACATGTTTTCCATGCGTGCCCTTTATAATATACCTAAATTATAGGGGTGGTATTGGTAATTTTTAAATTCCTCAGGATATGTTTTGGTAATATTAAAAAATTTTGAGGGACCAATTATAGTTTTTAATTTTCGGAGGGATAGTAAATGTAATTATCCCTAGACATAAATACTTAAATTAAAATATCAAAATATACATATTTAAATATTTAAAAAATTTATATATATAAATAAATATACAATGTACAAACAAGGGACAACTTCTTCTTTTCAAAAATGAAGTGTACCTTGTACATGCAATTCGGGGTGGTGAGAAAATCAATTGTCGACAAGAGTATGGCCATCGGGGAGAAGAAACGGGAAGAGAAAAGAAGGGGGGGGGGGTGTCATATGCAATTTTGGGGGAAGAAATGGGTGGATTTTTTGATGGGGCTCCAACATCAGCAATAGATGTAGGAATTTGACTCTCTTTGATCGCCGGTCAAACGAAGTCTGATGGTGTTGATTGGGGCGCTATCGGAAAGTTGAGATCGTGATGGTTCAATTGCCGTAAGTTTTGTTGGTCTTTACAAGTATTTATTTTTCAGTTTATTTGTTTATTTTTTCAAAGTTAAAAATTAGGGGTAAGACCGAAAGTTCATGAAAAATGAATGAAAACCTGCTGCTCGAGGGGTTATTGGTAATTTTAAAATTTCTCAGGGTATGTCTTGGTAATATTAAAAAATTTTGGGGACCAATTGTAGTTTTCAATCTTTCGAGGGGTAGTAGATGTAATTATCCCAAGTTAAAAATTAGGGGTAAAATCGGAAGTTTATGAAAAAATGACCGGCAACCGGCTAACCAGGGCGGTATTTGTAATTTTGGAATTTATCAGGGTATGTGTTGGTAATATTGAAAATTTTTGGGGGACCAACTGTAAGTTTCGTATCTTTAGAGGGATAGTAGATGTAATTAATCCTTTTATAAAATAACGCAAATATTAAAGAACCTTATTTAATAACAGGATCCACAAGTAAGAATGTAGAGAGACTGTGTAGAGGAACCTTGACATATGCATTAACTATGCTAATCATCATATTAATAAGTAAATTTTAGTATGATTTAATTCATTGATTACTGAGGGTGAAAATAACATTTGAACAAGATTTGCTCTGGATTTATCACTATCTTAATTTAATATTGAATTATTAGATGTATTTCAAGTGTCAAATGATTAAATAAATGACTAATAAAACTTGATGTAATTTAAAAGTGATTAATGAATTTATATTATATGTTAAATAGTTAAATTCAAATAAAGACATAAATGTAGACATATATATATTTAATATATGTGAGCAGTTCGATTAATTGCGACTTGAAGATAAAATCTAAATCGAAAAATTGAATGCAATATGGATAGTTTGATAGATATTTAAAAATTTATGCTCGCGCCTGTCAACAACTTTCTTCATTTTGTATTTGGTAGCTAATTATACATCCAAAAGCATGACCATGGATTCCCCGTTCTTTTTCTTCTTTCTTTTTCTGGTACAGTCAAGATATTATCGGTACTCGAGGAGATGAAGAAATATCAAGCCTACTAGCAAACACGTGATTAATGAATAATGATCTACATCCACAATGGTGGCTGCTGATAATTAAAAAAGAAAAAAGAAAATGAAAGGAAAAAAATTCAAAGTGCACAGCAAATGCCCTGCAATTGTTTGTTAAATTGCCCATTCGAGAAGTTATGCACTTTTTCTTGATTCTCTTTTCTAGTACTACTAAAAATACCAAGGTTAGTAGTAGTATTTAGGCATGCCTTTCCTCAATGGTCTAAAAGAAAAGAAAAGAATGATACCAAATCCAAAATCCCCATGAAACACACACACAAGTTTACCTTTGCACCCCACCGCGGATATGAATCCAAAAGATTCCTTTCTTTTGCCATTTCCAGACCTAAAAGAATGTTCTTTCTCCGCTCCCAACACCTCCATTGCCCTGTTTTGCTTCCTTTTCTTGCACAGAACAACTGTAACATGAATATAAAAAGATGTCGACTCTCTCTATAAAATACATGAAAATTCTTGAAATGGCCCATAGAACCAATCTTGTTCTTCTGTAAATAACAATCCGAGCCTTACTCTAGAGTAAATTTGAAATGGCTTCAAATGCACCGGCCTTGAAGAGATCAGAGTCGATAGCTGACAGCATGCCAGAGGCGTTAAGGCAGAGCCGGTACCACATGAAGAGGTGCTTCGCAAAGTACATCGAGAAAGGAAAACGGTTGATCAAACTTCACCAGTTAATGGTGGAGATGGAGCAAGCCATTGATGACCAGGCTGAAAGGACTCAGTTACTCGATGGATTGCTTGGTTACATCTTGTGTACCACTCAGGTGTGTACAAATGTGTGTGTGTGTAGAGAGAGAGAGAGAGAGACTTCATTTCGCGTTCTTTAGTTGTCCATGATTGTCTATGTTGTTTTTCTTTACTTATAATGGCAATCACCTTACAGGAAGCAGCAGTTGTGCCCCCATATGTTGCCTTTGCTATTAGGCCGTCTCCTGGATTCTGGGAGTATGTTAAAGTAGGTGCAAACGATCTGTCTGTGGAGGGCATCACAGCAACTGAGTACTTGAAATATAAAGAGATGACAGTGGACGAGACATGGTATATATAAATAACATTCACTTGCTTTTTGTGCTAATAAATAATTTGCTTGGGAAAACCAAAGAACACGTGAACAGTATCATCTAAAACGGTTAATTACAGGGATCTTTTGCGAGAATTAATGTAATTATAGATTGTACCCACTTTACAACTCTCAATTATTATGAAAAAAGGTACCTCCAAATTTGAAATATTACCAAGTATATCCTTATATCCCTGGAAAAGTTAGATGAACAACATCCTCTCAAATTGCAGGGCAAATGATGAAAATGCATTGGAAATTGACTTTGGAGCATTGGACTTTTCTATGCCTCACCTCACCTTATCTTCTTCGATCGGTAATGGGGTCAGCTACATTTCCAAGTTTCTCACTTCTAAGCTCTCCTCGGTTACTTGCTCTGCCAGGAGTGCCCAATCTCTCATTGATTACTTGCTCTCGCTAAGCCACCAAGGGGAAGTATGATTATACATCTCTTATTTTAGTCAACTTTTTTTAAACAGAAAGAATAATGGACAAATGAACGATATTTTTGGTCCTAAAAATCTGCAGAAACTTATGATAAACGAGAACCTGAACACATTTTCAAAGCTTCAAACTGCACTAATAGTTGCTGAAGCAGCCCTGTCTGCACTGCCCAAAGATACACCTTACCAGAGCTTTGAGCTGAGGTGAATGACTTCATTTTTTGTCTCTGATCGTTTTAATCTATACAACGAGCTGAAAAATGACACACACACACACACACACACATATATATATATATATATATATATATGAAATACAGGTTTAAAGAGTGGGGCTTTGAAAAGGGATGGGGTGATAATGCTGAAAGAGTTCAGGAGACAATGCATTCACTTTCAGAAATACTACAGGCTCCGGATCCTTTGAATATGGAAAAATTTTTTGGAAGGCTTCCAATAATCTTCAATGTTGTGCTTCTTTCTGTCCATGGATACTTCGGACAGTCTGATGTCCTTGGCTTGCCGGACACCGGTGGCCAGGTAAGAACTTTACGGCCTGAAGTGGGCTGGTAGAAATTCAATCTCATTTCGCCATACGACAATTCTTGGCTCCGTATCTGGCCTAATGTTCAAAGAAGTTCTTATAAATGGTGAACTCTCTTTTGCTATTTTTCGACAGGTAGTTTACGTCTTGGATCAAGTAGTTGCATTGGAGGAGGAATTGCTTCTAAGAATCAAGCAGCAAGGTCTCAATGTGAAGCCTCAAATACTTGTGGTACGTGTAACTATTGCATTCTTAGCAGAAGAAGACTTGGACAGCAAAAATATGAAACCATATAATCCTATGTAATGCAGGTGACTAGGCTCATCCCCGAAGCCAAGGGGACTAAGTGCAACGTAGAATTAGAACCAGTGACGAACACAAAGCATTCACACATCCTCAGAGTGCCATTTAGGACCGAGAATGGAGTGCTTCAACAATGGGTTTCTAGATTTGATATCTATCCTTATCTCGAGAAGTTCACTCAGGTAATTTGTGCCTCAGTGATAGCTGGATCAGATTTAGCATACAAAATCTTGTTTTTTCCGTCGGTTTTTGATCGGTTCTCATTACTTTACAGGACGCCACTGAGAAAATCGTTGACATTATGGAGGGAAAACCTGATCTGATTATTGGCAACTATACTGATGGAAATCTTGTGGCTTCGCTCATGGCTAGTAAACTTGACACGACCCTGGTACCTATTTTTCCTAATGCAGAACAAATTACATATGGTTTGAGATATAAATATTTTATATTTTTAAGAAAAAATATGCATCTTTGAATAGGGAACAATTGCGCATGCATTAGAGAAGACAAAGTACGAGGATTCAGACATCAAATGGAAGGAATTCGACCTGAAATATCACTTTTCGTGCCAGTTCTCAGCTGATCTAATTGCTACTGAACACAGCAGATTTCATCATTACAAGCACGTACCAGGAAATTGCCGGAAGGTATAATTTCTGAATATTTAAGGTTGCAAGACTTTATGTCATTGGTTTATGAACAGCTGCATTTACTAGTGTTATTATGAAAAACTATTTGTGTTTGCAGCAAAGACAGGCCAGGGCAATATGAAAGCCATGCTGCATTTACTTTCCCCGGGCTGTATAGAGTTGTATCAGGGGTCAATGTCTTTGATCCCAAGTTCAACATTGCTTCTCCAGGGGCAGACCAATCAGTATACTTCCCATACACAGAGACACAGAAGCGGTTCACAACGTTTCGTTCAGCCATTGAAGAACTTATCTTCAGTAAAGTTGATAATGCTGAGCACATGTTAGTTTGCATCTCCCATATTTCCACTTTCAACATTAACTTCACACACACACACACACACACACACACACATATATATTTAACAA
Organism: Petrea volubilis; assembly: GCA_026212405.1. Classification (NCBI taxonomy): domain Eukaryota; kingdom Viridiplantae; phylum Streptophyta; class Magnoliopsida; order Lamiales; family Verbenaceae; genus Petrea; species Petrea volubilis. The sequence continues at coordinate 14,960,332 of CM047877.1, forward strand.
TAAACAATTAAGTGACAATGCAAATATATATTGTCGTTTTTTGTCACTCCGTGATATTTATGATGTGAAAGTAATTTTTAGTAGGCGAGAATATGATTTAATAGTAAAAATAATCTCTGTTTCAAGATAGTCACTACTCACAGTTAAGTACACATATATGGCGACAAATTAAGGACAATAAAAATTGCTAACTCGGCTCCTGGTAAGAAATTTTCCTCCGTCAAAAATGTGTTAGTAATTGTCATTAGTGTCAAATTTTGTCAATATTAAAGTTGTGCAGATCAGAAAATCATTTTGATATCAGCTAATATATATGACCAGTGAAAACTTTTGCAATTCCACTTAATACTTTCTCTCTAATTTTTTTTTCCCCTTTACTCTCCGTTTGGTTCTAGGATCTTGGTAAGGAAAATAGGATGGAAAATTTTTTATTTGCTTCAAATGATAGTACTCTATGCTTTTATTTTTGATCTTTTCCATTTTCCTCTCAATTTTCCTCACCAAAATCGTTGTTCCAAACATAGAATTTAGTGATTATGATATTCCAGAGTAGTTAATATTTATCACCTTCTTTTTTCTTTGCTTCTTTTCAAAAACAGTGGATTTTTAGAAGACAGAAAGAAGCCCATTATTTTCTCCATGGCAAGGCTTGACATAGTGAAGAACATCACTGGACTAACAGAGTGGTATGGCAAGAACAAACGTCTCCGAAACTTAGTCAATCTCGTCATAGTCGGGGGCTTCTTCGATCCATCAAAATCCAAAGACAGAGAAGAAGCAGGAGAAATCAAGAAGATGCACACTTTGATAGAAAAATACCAACTCAAGGGACAGATTAGATGGATAGCTGCACAGACAGATAGAAAAAGAAACAGTGAGCTGTACCGTACGATTGCCGATACAAAGGGAGCCTTCGTCCAGCCGGCCCTTTATGAAGCATTCGGTCTGACGGTCATTGAGGCCATGAACTGTGGTTTGCCGACTTTCGCAACGAACCAAGGCGGCCCCGCTGAGATCATCATCGATGGTGTTTCGGGGTTTCACATTGATGCCAACAACGGAGACGAGTCGAGCAATAAGATTGCTGATTTTTTCCAGAAATGCAAGGAGGATCAAGAATATTGGAGCATGATTTCGCAACAAGGGCTAAAACGTATTAATGAATGGTAACTAGCTCCACGTGTTTTAACAATTGCATTCTTTGATCTCCTACTTTGGACCATTTTCATAGGGCGTTTGGTAAGATTAGTACGTTATATCTGAGAAATGGCAATTGCAGGAGAAACTAGGTCATGCAATTGCCGTGTTTCGATGAAACGTGAAAGTGATCCAATATATGGGGTCTATAACACAAAATATTGCTAGATTTCTATATTTTCATGTTAGGAAGTTTAACGACAAATGACTGGTGTAATGCGATTGTGTTTTTTGAAGCTATACGTGGAAGATATATGCGAATAAAGTGCTGAATATGGGGTGCATCTATACATTCTGGAGGCGGTTGTATAATGCTGAGAAGCTAGCCAAGGGGAGATATATTCAGACATTTTACAATCTTCAATTCAAGAGCTTGGTATATAAATGAAGTGATACTTTTATCTCTAATTTGTGTTTGTTTAAGTGATTAACATTGTTGGAAAACTGATACAGGTGAAAAATCTTTCAATCAAAAAGGCTGAAACTCCACAGCAAGAAACAAAGGAGAAGCCCAAGCCACAACCCTCACAGAGGCATGATCTTTAAACTTTTAGTAAAATCAAATACCTAAATTAGAAAAAAGAAAATTAATATTATATTTAGCAGATGAATAATTATTTTTGAAACATAATGAACTGATGTAATGTTTCGTTCTATCTCAGGCGCTCTCAATCCACGTTGCAGAGGTAAGAAGACTAAGATCCCACACCCTTATACTAAAGTTTCTATTTTTATAGTTAAAAATTGAGTTCATGTCATTGTTTAGGTTGTTTGGATCTTGAAGATTCTGAAATTATGGAAGCATGATAAGATCACAACATGCAGAACAGCATGTGTGAGATGAAGTGGGCTCTGGGTGCTTTTGATTTTTACAGTTTCAACAAAAGGATTGCTAAAAATGAAGATGGTGATATGTAAATTTGAAAGAGAAAAATAAAAGAGACTGATGCATAAGAAAGTGTTGGTTGGTTTTAGATTAGCCATGTTTGATAAATAAATTTAGACATGTACCTTATGTGATTGTATTCTTGTACTTAAAATAATTTCAGTTTTCAGAGTATTAATTGAATGACATTGAAGCTATTGTATCATAAAGAAACACCATGTTTCACTGATCTAGTCACAAATGATACAGCTTGGAGGGTTTTATTTCTTTGGTCACATTGAAAAACTTAAGGACATTTAACCACTGATCCCATCTCTTAACTCTATGAACTGCAACTGTATCTGGTATGAGCTCGTGCGAGCATCTCCCGTTAGTCCCGGGATAGTCATACATAGCTGGCTTATTAGAGAACCGGTTCTTGGCCTTGTTCCCGCTATTCAGCCACTCTCCGACCAGCTTATCCTCTGGACCAAACGTATGATTAACAGGGACAGGTGAACCACTTATCCACTCCACAATGTCCCATGACAAGACGAATCCCATCCCGGACATGTAATGCACAAAAGGGTTCATGCTAGGACAGGGTATCACAAAACCATAGTACAAATCAAATCTTGGCAATGTCTGCAGAGACAATGCCAATGGTTTAAGCCTCAAGAACGTGTCATCGTCAGCCTTCATGATGTAGTCATACCGGCCAGGAAGCATTCTCGGGAGGGTGGAGAAATAGGTGTACGTCTTGCCATTGTTCATGTTTTCTGTACAATTTAGGATGATGATGTCATCGAAACGCATGATCTCTAAGGCTATGAAGACTTTTTGTTCGGGCTTCGTGAGATTGCATAGGATGAATTTGACATCGATCTTGGCGATGGGGCTGGGTTGTTGGGTCCCGTATACGAGCCGGAGGAAGTGGCGCCGGTCGTAGTTGTCGGGCCGTGTGAGGATGCCTATTAAGAGTGAAAATTCATGAGATGATGATGCGTGTTGTTGGATTGTCATAGATTTTTTGGTGGGAGTTGGGATTGGGGACTTGTATTGGATGCTGAAGGATATGAAGAAGATGAAGAGGATAATGGCAAGTGTGGACAGTGTAGCTTGAATTATTAGTCTTCGTCTCAACATTTCTTGGTGATTTTTGGGGTTAGTGTTGGGATATATGTTGTGCTTTTGGCGTAATTTGAAAGTGACAAATCAGAATAAATATTTCTAGTGCTTCGTATTTGTGCCTCCATGCTATAAAATGTGAAAAAAGTACATAAGCTGGCTTGTGTGTGATGGGGCTGGGGGCTAGCAAGGTGTAGTTACAGACACATGGAAAGGGAAGTCTTAAGTGATTGAAAATGTGAATTTACCTAATGTAGCAAAAAGTAAGACAAAAGGAAGCTGTATTAACTATTCTTTTAGACCTATTTTTCAAGCTTTTCTAGTTAGATATAAATGCGTAAATGCAATAACTTCGCCGTAGCGGAGGTTCACATTGTGTCGTATTCTAATTCACGGGAGTCAGAAGCTTCTATTTACGGGGTCAAATTGAATTTCTACGAAGTAGAAGTTTACTTTTATCATTTTAGGACGCGAAATTTTAATTTCAACAAAAATGCATAAAAAATATTAAGGGTGATCGCGGTCCAGTTTCAACTTTTTTAATTAATTTAAAATCAAATTGTTATATGCTGTTTTTTAAGATATTGATTTTAAATTGCGGGTTTAGAAAATAAAACTGAAAATGCGGTTTGAAGCGGTTCAATTTGGTTTGGTGCGGTTTGACGGTTTTGAACAACTAAACAAAATAATAAAGCCAAAGCAAAGATAATTATTATTTTGAAATACTTGTAGACATTCAAATCGACATTAAAAAAAAAAAAATCAACTATGCATAACAATAAAGCTTGAAAATAAAAAAGTGATATAACTAAGTTCTTAAAAATTAGAAATACATAATCAATGCGTAGTTTCAATATACGTTCTAAAAGTCAAATCAAAATAATAATATTAGTTAAAATCAACTTCATAAATTTTTGAGATATTAACATAGCAGCAAAAAATAAACATTCTACCAAATTTTTCCTAATTTAATTAAAAGAAAGAAACACATCTGATTATGTGTGTATATAATTGATCTTAATATAAACATATATGCATATATGTACATATATATAATATATATATAGAGTCAAGGTAGATAAACATATATATATATATATATACATATAGATATATAGATATATATGTTTGTCATGATTTTCAAGTTGAGAAACACACCTTTTCTACTATGATTATGATAGTATTGTCAAGTTCATCTATTTATTGCTATTAACATCAAAATTGGATTTTACAATTAAAAAATTACATCCTCTATCCAAGTTTCTATTAATTTATAATCTAATTCCACTGCACCATGTGTTGCATGAGATAATCAATTATGTATTAAGTCAAATCATTAAAGAAAAGAAAAAAGAACAAAAACAAAAAGTACTAAACCTTCACAATTGAATTTACTTGATTTCTCCTCGGGTAGTAGTAACACCGATCTTTTGATTTTGATATGTTGGTACTATATTGTATTCTTTATATCAAAGAGTAAAAACCTTATGTGAATAGAAACCTACTTCTTTAAGGATTGAGACATGGACAGAACTGATGAACCTTTGAATGGTAGATTATATTTAATATTTTTAGCTATCTTAGACTTCTTATAGAATTTGGACACTTAACATAACTGAGTTTATTTTCATTTTAAGTTTTTTTTTCCTTTTATTTTGTGATGGAAATATGCTTTGCTACATATATATTGCATAAATTAAAATTAGAAGTAAAAATTGGTTATGGAATTGAGTTTTTAAATAATAAATTAACAACTAATGTAACTTTTTAGAATTTAAACAAAATAAAATAATAAATACAAATATATATAATATTTATAATATATGAGCGTTTCAATTCAGTACAATCGATTATCAAAGTTATAACCGAGCCAATTATGAGGTGCAATTGTGACTTGAACAATTGAACCACGGTTCTTTAAATAAATTGATGGAGATGGTTCGGTTTGATGTGGTTCAAGCAGCTCGGGCGGCTTTTTAAAAAAATGCTCAGCCTAAAAAAAAATGTAGTTTTTCCTAGACTAAGGGAGGGAGGAGGACGTCTGTCCCTATCAACACCTGTTTCGTTCTTGGTCTACTTTTCGACAAATTTGATAGTATTATCTGTGAAAGCACATTGCTCTCTAAAACCTGCTATGTGTTCTGTAAATGTTGAACATGGCTCTTGGTAAAACAATAGTCATTAGTCAACATGAAATCATATTTAGAATAGTTATGGGCTGAAAATGTACAAAGATCATGAAATTACTAGTTATAGCAAAATTGGGAGAAAACTGTAGTAAGAAGCTTAAAATTCATGATATTTCTATTGGCAAGGTACAACTATGGGTTCCATGGGAACTGAGCTATCTCTGTCACACATTTCAGGACCAATGTTCACAACTCCTTCTCCCTGTAATAATACAAGGAAGCTTTAGTATATAGTGCATAGTGTTACAGGGTAAATTACCAAATATATATATATATATATATATATTTATATAAGTAAAATAAAACATGAGGTTTGGCCCGTTTTTACGAACCTCCACAATATAGAAAATTACAAATACCCCACTAATGTTGGCATCCATATTACAGATACCCCCTAACTGCAGGTGGAATTTGTGATACAAAGCCAAATATTGGGGGTTTATTTGTAATTTTTCATAGTTCAAGGGCCCCATACCTTGGCGATGTTTCTGAAATATGTGCTAGTATAGTTTCCTGATGGAAATAGAGCTCCAATAAGATCTGCCAGGACTAGATGAGGCTGAGAGAGTGCTCCGTCATACCAATCTTATCATCAACCACAAGCATAGAGTGAAAATTAATCCTCATAAAATGGTGTAATAATTAAGATATACGGTGTTTGAACAAAGTTGATGAAGATTGAAATTTGTTTCATAAGTCCTTTGAATATGTAAATTCATTATAATTGAGAATCTTTCTTAATGAAATAAACAATGAAACTAAATTTAGTGTATCATATTTTTGATTTTCTTGTATTAACTTACCAAGAATCGTAGAATTCGAAATTCTTTTATCATATCTCCAGAGGCTTTGGTTGGCCATGAAAGCGAAACAAGACTGATCTTCCACATTCATGTTCTGAAGAAAGGTGGACGCGGTGTAGGCCGCAGGGTCCGGCGTATATGTTTCATCGATCATCACATCCACAGTCTAAAATAACAAGAAGTTTTATTGATCAGTGCAACTTCAAAAACAAAGTAACCAACAAAGCGAAAAAACAAGAAAAAAAACAGAAAATGCAATTAGGCTTACACATAGAATGGCATGAAATGCATCCAAGTCATCTGGTATAGAGATGTTATACGTGATTTTATTGATCGAATCATCAATATTTTCGCCTCCCGAGTCCTCCACATACTGCTTGGATGTAAATAATGAAAATGATGATAAATAAGAAAAACGAAAGAAAATCATTTACGATAGCAGAATAAAGATAAAATGACTATTCCAAGGTTAATTACATTAATTTGCACCATGGAGTTATACCTTATATAAATGCAGCATTTACCCCTCTAAACTACAAATGTAGCAAATCAACCTCTGAATTATAGATATTAGCTCTGAATAGTCACGTCTTTTACTATTATGAAGCACTGATTTGTTACATTTTGTAGTTCAGGAGGGTAAACACGACATATATAGGGTATAGTTCAGGGTGTGAAGTGTACTTAAGCCTATATTCAGGTTGAATAAGCACCTTTAGCTTGTATGTTTCTTTCGTGAAGGACCAGACGCCCTGTACCAAGGAAACAAATGATATGAATTTTAATTGAATTTTTTTTTATAAGATTTGAAAGAATGAAATTGAAATTTAAGTATTGATATGGTTCGTTTCATATACATCGTTATGTGCCATCCAAGCGACTATCGGTTTGAATGATGCTTTCCTGCTAGTTGCTGCTTTGCTCAGGCACATATAGTTCTGCTTAATCTGCAAAAGAGAAAAAGCCTCACTTCAAAAATATTCAAGAATTTAAATTTCTTATAATATTATTGATATCATAGATTAAAATGGGACAGATATATAATAGTCATTTCATACGTATGCGTCTACAGCAATGACATGATCCCTATATTATTGTAATTTTTGGACTAAAACTAAGCATTATGCGGTCTTATGTTATGTTTTGGTCGATGGATTTGGAGTAAGAAACTGAATTCATAATAACAAATTGATCGAGTTTGTTTGGATAATTTCAGGTTACAATAGAATTTCAAATTCTTCAACTCCCATTTCGCAATGTAGTCATTTAAAATCTTTCCTTCAAATCTAAATCATTCTATCCAAATGCAACCTTAAAAGTTTTCGACTTACTGCATCGTAAACTTGATTCGCTCTCGTTTCCAGGTTTGCAAAAACTCCCAGATACTTGATCCACTCAGCTCTCTGAGAAATTCGAGAACTTAATAAGGTACTAATTCTTGACAAAGAAAATAATAATAATAATAACAGTAAAATGAATAAAAACATTATTGAGAAAATCAAGGGTTAATTACAGGAAACCCCTTAAACTTTGGCCTCTTCTCGCGAAAAGTCATGTGATACGAAAAATTATAAACAACCCCTTAATGTCTTATTTCGTATTACAAATTCCACCCATATTTACGGGGAGTATCTGTAACACGAAATTAAATATTATGGCGATATATATTTGTAATTTTCATCCTATGAAGTGTTTTGTGAACCGAAAAATCAATGTTTCGAGTTCGTTTTCGAACCTGGAGAGGGGCCTCCTCCCCCTCTGGGAGAAAAGTTGCGAAATTGCAGGATTGTGGCTGATCAGTGTTCACTATGAAGTGTGCAGCAAATTGACTAAATTGTTGTGGCTCAGTTTTGTTGATCAATTGTAGTTGGCCCTCATTGTACAGTTTTAGGACACATTGAGAAGCCACATATTCAGATGTAATGCCCTTCAAACTCCCAAGTAGTCCTAGCAGCTGTCCTCGTATATATAACAACAATGGTAATAAATTAAAAACAATGGAAAATCAACAATAATCACTGCAAGAATGCATCTCTTTCATCGATGAATCAATTCATTACAAATTTAGTGTATGTGATGGATTTCTTATACATCAAATTCGTTAGTAAATACCTCGTCATTAATTGTTGCTTTAGTTCAGTTTACATTAAATTCCGTTACTAATCCATCACAGATATTTTAAATTTGTGATAGAATCTATCTGTCACAAATTTTCCAAATTAATGCAGTGAGTGATTTCTTGTAGTGAATGTTCAGTCGTCACTAATCATATGTGTTAAATGAAAACGACAACGAAGAAAGTGATGAAATTTTTTGATTTGCCACAATAAGAATTTTCACAAATTTATAAGTATCAAGGAAATGGCGATTCAACTGTCACTATAATTAATAATCATAACACACATATAGTGACAACAAAATTTTTGCCGAGAATTTTGGTGACAATTTGTCGTTTGACATATGCCATTAGTTATAATTTTTTCATTTTCACGTAAATTTTTATTCAATAGTTTAGAGCAAAAAGATCTCAAACGAAGCATATTAACTTACTGACAACTTGCAATTCTCACCTCAAAGAAAGAAACTGCAAGGCGGAGGGGGGGGGGGGGTAATATCAGCAAGGGGAATTAATAAAGTCATTATAATCAAAAGAAAAGATAAAGGAACTAGTTGAATAAATTAGATTCACCTGGAAAATAATCAGCATCAATCGAATAGTTAGCTAATGGAATGACAAATGATTTAATCCTTGACGTGCAATATTTCATTTTAGCCGCCATCTTCGAGTTATTCTGTAGGAAAAAAAAATTGATTATTGTAAATTAGCAAAAAATTAAATTTGTTAAAACCAAGAAATAGTCGGAGGATGCTGCACTTCAAATGGTTAAAAAACTTAAAATTGGACAATTTAATTACCCATTTTTCGTTTCAGTTATTTGAGGTTTCAGTTGTAAGGGCTGTGGACTACTTAATTATTCGTTCATAACTCATAAAAAATGAGTTAAAAATAGCATTTATTTTTGAAAAAACTCTTCGGGACAGTTTAACTTATCTAAGAGGGTGTTTGCAATAGCTGAAGTTAAGCTTTTTTGGATTTCTGGCTGGAAAAAAAAAAAAGGTTGTTAGCCAAGCATGATTTCTATTTGTGTCAAGGAAAGAAGTCAAAGTGGCCCAAATATCGAAAGCACATCTAGGGGTGGTTGTCAAGCTTTAATTTTAAGCATGCACCTCTCAAAAATTTAAAACAATTGCAAACACCTCTTAAGTATTTGTAAACTGTTTTTAGATAGTAAAATATAAATAATGTAATTTAAAAAATAAAATAATAATAATAATAATAATAACCGCTACTTTTAGCACCATCATGATGGTAAAATGTGTTTTTCAAGTGCCTCTTAATATATATATTAAAGGTTATTTTATTAATTATTACTGTAACGAGAAGCAAAACAATCACAAAAAACTACCTTCATAGTAGCGAATGCTCCCAAGTGATTCAAAGTGCAAATTAAAATATATTTTCTTTGATTCATGCATGGTTTATGACGCGAGTTTAGCTTTGAAATGTTATATATAAGATTAAGCGTACTATTATTCTTAAAAAAAAAGAAAATCCTACATGAAGACAGCTACAATGCCAAAAGCGTTGGGTCACAAGACTCACAACGGAAGCAATTGGCACTTGAAATTTGAATATTAACTTATTAGAAATTTGGACAATTACATCCATAAGAATAATGGGGAAAAAAAAATAATATGCAATATAATAAAAATAGCATACAAATATTTTACGTGGCTGAACAAATTTGCCTACGTGGACAAGGTTTTCCATTATTTCACTCTGAAAAATATTTTACTATTATATGAAAGGGATAATTGCAATTTTCAGCCTCTACATTTCACCTATTTTTGATTTAGCCCTCTTCGCTTCAATTTTATTGATTTAGTCCTCTCCGTTTATAAATTTTTCGATTTTAGTCCTATTTTGGACCAAAGCATTCTTTTTTTGTGGACCAAAGCATTCGCCGACACTAATGTGGCATAAAATTTGGCTAGAATTCGGTGATCAATGCTGACATGGCGTACAAATATTGGGAATTTGGTAATTTTTCCTCCAAATTTGGATAAGTGGATGCTTAGTTGGCGATTCTTTTAGAAATTAAAAAATAACCAAAATTAAAATTATATTCAAATTTATCTAATTATATATATATATATATACACACACACATATATATATTCAAAATTAAACCCTACATATACATACAAACCCGCCGCCTACCTCCACCGACCACCGCAGAAAGATAGATCGAGAGAGAGATAGAGAGAGGAAGATCGTGAGAGAGGGAGATCGAAAGAGAGAGGGAGATCGAGACCTCTGCCGACCACCGAAGAGAGAGAGAGAGAGAGGCGGTAGGGGGTGGGGGTATTTAGGGTTTTAATTAGCTTTCATGTATTTATAAAAAAATAGTTTTTCATATAAAATTTTTAATTTTAATTAATTTTTGTATTTATTTATATACATTTAAATTTTAAAATTATAATAATTATATAAATTAATATCTTCAAATAGGGTTAATTGCAATTTCCATAAATTAAAGCCTAGTTAAAATAAATACATTTATTTTCTCCTCCATTTTAGTCTTATGTGACAAGGCAACATTGACATAAGCAATGTTAGGTTTAAAAATATGACAACTGAATTCTACCTCGCCAAAAATGGCAAAAAAATTGCTCTTCAGCGTTGATAGATAGTTTAGTAAAAAATAAGACCAAAATCGAAAAATTCATTAATGGAGAGGACTAAATTAATAAAATTGCAATGAAAAGGGAAAAATCAAAAATAGGTAAAACGTAGATGATGAAAATTGCAATTATCCCTAAATAAACTACGCCCGAGTTTTATATCAAAATCAATAAAAAAAATTATTTTGTACAACCACTCACAATTTCTATAAAAAAAAAAAACAAAACCTTCACTCAATCCCAAAAAATAACGTGTTAATGTGTGGACTTTCTTTAAATTTAACTCAAAAAGGGGTATTGTTTTAATTTTTAGCCTAAAACAAAGATGTTATACAAATCTAACCAAACTCACCATTGATGATGGCGAGTTTAATAAAATTAATAAAATTTGAAATAGTTTAATATATTTGTCAGGAAAAAAAATAATAAAAAAATTATTAAAATCGCCAATAGTGTTGGCGATTTTGGATTAAAAAAAATAGAAAAAATAAAAATCGCCTATTTGTGAGGACGAGTTTGGAAAAATATTTTAAAAAAACAAAATATAACTCGCCGTCAAGGATGACGAGTTTCAGAAAAAAAAAATGAAAAAAAAAAGAAAAATTCAAAACTTGCCGTCAAGGACAGCAAGTTTTGGACAGTCAAACCTGCTTTCTGCAGTTGGAACAGAGGGGTAAAATCAGCATGGCTCAAACAACGATGAATAGTGGCATCAAGTACGGTGATGAATAGTGATTTCCTCCATTATATGAACATTGTTGTTCATAAGCTTAGAAGTTGTGAAAACTTTTTCAGCTTTTGAGTTTTTTTATCTGTTCTATACAATTTCGTGCCATAAAATTTTTCTTCATATATTATTTTTGTAGCTAAGGATTTGAAGAGTTTGTGAAGGTATTTAGAGTATATTGTTATTTGATGGTTAATTTTAATATATGTATTGTTGTTAAATGTTGTAATACTATAAAAATGTTATTATGGCAAAATATCATTATTCTTAAAAATTTTATATGAGAAAGTTGTAATGTATATTTACAGTCGAGTTGAGGTAGAATGTTTTGTTTGTGATTTGGAAGTATGTTCTTTGTAGGTTGAGGTTGAATTTTTTTTTAATATGTATGTTGTGAAAGTATTATTACAGTGTATACTATTATTTTTTGTACATTATGTTGTGAATATGCTGTAGAAATTTTTGATAGATTTTACCAATCATATTGTTGGTTGGAAAATTGTAGATGGAGTACGAAAAAAAAATTCAAATATCGCCAACAATGTTGGCGATTTTTATATATATTTGTTGGTGATTTATATATATATATATATATATATATTGTTGGTATTTTCGCCAACGCTATTGGCGAATCTGATACATGTAAAAGTCGCCAACAGTGTTGGCGATTTTTACTGATTTTTTAAAAAAAAATTCTCATTTTTTAGAGTTTAATTGTGTGATTTGTTTACTAATTTTTTTTTTATTATAGTATTTGTAGAATGGATTTGGACCGATTGAAGTATTATTATGGTCCCGAGGACAGTAATATTTTAACTGAACAAGAGAGTCATATTTCTGAACAACCGTTTGATGGTCGTGTCGATCCTGACCAAATAGTTAGAATGAGACACTAGGACAAAGGAATATTTGGGCGGGATGGATTACAACTTCACGACAAAGTGAAGGAACAGATAAATCGAATGGATTTCTATGGTGTATATCGTTGCGGATATATTGATGTAGATCAACATTTGATGACCGCGCTGATAAAGAGATGGCGTCCGGAGACCCACACTTTCCATTTGAGGGTCGGTGAGGCTACCGTTACATTGGAAGATGTTGTAGTTATATAGGAATTACTAGTTATCGAGCATCTGATAATAGGAGTAGATGAATGTCCAAATAGGAAGGGAGGGTGGGGTATATACTGTGACCAACTCCTCGGCTTTGAGCCTTCCTCGACCGATTTGAAAAAGTCATGGTTGAAGTTAACTGCATTGAGAGACCACTTTAACAATAGAGTAGTTGACGAAAACATCGTACCATGGGAGCTGTATCAAATTGCACGGTGTGTTATTTTACTACTAATCGGCGGCATAATGTGTCCTGATACTAGCAACACTTATGTTTCGTTGATATATCTCTGGCACTTGTCTGAAGTGACCAAAGTCGAGGAGTATAGTTGGGGAAGCGTTGTATTAGCGCATTTATATAAGGAGTTATGCGATAGGATCGGAAAGAGAGAGGATGGAGGAGTAGGAGACATCGGCAGTGCGACACAGTTATTGCAGGTAAAATGTGACACTGTGTAGTATATATGTTATACGTAATTTGTGATATATTTTACAAGCATATAGTGACTACTAATACTTTTGTTAGATATGAGCATGGAGACAAATGTTGTGTGTGAGGCCAGCAACACCGCTAATACTGTCCGAGATGCTCGGGCCAATTGTACTGAACCATGGTTATGCATTACCTCGGGCCCCTTACGGTGCAAGGTAGTAATACAATTAATTATATTTAAATTTATGTGCCGTGTAAATTGTAGACCCGATAATCTTTTTATTGTTTGACTATGTTTTACAAATGGAGTTTTCATAATTCATGGACGCACATGGCGAGACACAACATTTGCATATCTAGGCATATGCTTGATGATATGAGGTGAGATGAGGTACCCCATCTGGTTCATTTGTTGGCATTTTTTTTAGTACCTTGTTGATATCGAACGTTGATAATTTTTCCCAAACATTATTGTGTTGTAGTTTGTTTGGATGCCGTATGACTATGAGTTTGAATTGATGCAATCCATGCCTTTTTGGTTTGGGCTTCATTACTAGAGGGTCGTATGTCCACTTTTGAATTATCATAAAGTTTAGTGGTACCACGTTGATCGTTGTATGCGGTAATTTGGAATGGTACAAGGCATTCTAAACAACTCTGTAATACCCAACAGAATTTACCATCATACTACTAGAAGGGGCAAAGCATGGCACAATTGGGAAGTTGCCCACTATTAGAGCATCTTCGGCGGTATTAGCGGTGTCACTGGCCTCACATAACATTCAACTCCATGCCCATATCTAACAAAAGTATTAGTAGTCACTATATGTGTGTAAAATATATCACAAATTACGTATAACATATATACTACACAGTGTCATCATTTTACTTGCAATAACTGCATCGCACCGCCGATGTCTCCTACTCCTCCATCCTCTCTCTTTTCCGGCACTATCGCATAACTCCCTATATAAATGCGCTAACACAGCGCTTCCCCAACTATACTCCTCGACTTCGGTCACTTCAGATAAGTGCTAGAGATATATCAAAAAAACATAAGTGCTGCTAGTATCAGACACATTATGTTGTCGATTAGTAGTAAAATAACACACCGTACAATTTAATACAGCTCCTATGGTGCGGTGTTTTCATCAACTACTCCATTGTTAAAGTGGTCTCTTAATGCAGTTAACTTCAACCATGACTCTTTCAAATCGGTCGAGGAAGGCTGAAAATCGAGGAGTCGGTTACAGTATATACCCCACCCTCATTCCTTGTCCAGACATTCATCTATTCCTATTATCAGATGCCCGTCATCAACTGGTAATTCCCATATAACCGCTACATCTTCCAATGTAACGGTAGCCTTATCGACCCTCAAATGGAAAGTGTGGGTCTCCGGACGCCACCTTGCTATCAACGCAGTCATCAAATGTTGATCTACACCAACATATCCGTAACAATATACACCATAGAAACCTATTCGATTTATCTGGTCCTTTACTTTGTTGTGAAGTTGCAACCCATCCCGCCCAAATATTCCTTCACCCCAATATCTCACTCTAACTATTTGGTCAGGATCGACACGACCATCAAACAGTTGTTTAGAAATATGACTCTCTTGTTCAATTAAAACACTACTGTTCTCGAGACCGTAATAATACTTCAATAGGTTCAAATCCATTCTAAAAATACTACAATAAAAAAAAATAGTAAACAAATCACATAATTAAACTCTAAAAAATGAGAAAAAAATTTCAAAAATCAGTAAAAATTGCCAATAGTATTGGCGATTTTTACATATATCAGATTCGCTAATAGTGTTGGCGAAAATACCAACAAAAAAAATATATAAAAATCGCCAACATTGTTGGCGATTTTTGAATTTTTTTTCGTACTCCGTCTACAATTTCCCAACCAACAATACGATTGGTAAAATCCATCCAAAATTTCCACAGCATATTCACAACATAATGTACAAAAAATAACAATATACATTGCAATAATACTTTCACAATATACATATAAAAAAAAAATTCAACCTCAACCTACAAAAAGCATACTTCCAAACCACAAACAAAACATTCTACCTCAACTCGACTGTAAATATACATTATAACTTTTTCATATAAAATTTTTAAGAACAATGATATTTTGTCATAATAAGATTTTCACAATATTACAACATTTAATAACAATATAGATATATATATATATATATATTAAAATTAACTATCAAATAACAATATACTCTACATACCTTCACAAACTCTTCAAATCATTAGCTACACAAATATTATATGAAAAAAAAAATTATGGCACGAAATTGTACAGAACAGAGGAAAAAGCTCAGAAGCTGAAAAAATTTTCACAGTTTCTGAGCTTATGAACAACAATGTTCATATAATGGAGGATATCACTGTTCATCTCCGTCTTTGATACCACTGTTCATTGCTATTTGAGCCATGCCGATTTGACCCCTCTGCTATAGCTGCAGAGGGCAGGTTTGACTGTCCAAAACTCGCCGTCCTTGATGGCAAGTTTTGAATTTTTCTTTTTTTTTTTGTTTTTTTCTTAAACTCGCTGTCAATATTTTGTTTTTTTTAAAATGTTTTTCCAAACTCGCCCCCACAAATGGCGATTTTCATTTTTTTTTTTGATTTTTTTAATCCAAAATTGCCAACACTGTTGGCGATTTTAATAATTTCATTATTATTATTTTTTCCTGACAAATATATTAAACTATTATAAATTTTATTAATATTTTATTAAACTCGTCATCATCAATGACGAGTTAGGTTAGATTTGTATAGTATCTTTTTTTCATGCTAAAAATTAAAACAATACACCTTTATGAGTTAAATTTAAAAAAAGTCTATTAATGTGTTTATATCTCTACTTCCTTACACTTCCCAAGTTGATTCCTACACTCTACCACATCTGTTATGGTTGACAGTGAAATTTATAAGCAACACATCACTTCTATTTTTCCTTCACACATGTGAACCTAAAGATAATTATAAATTGTCGGAAAACTAAAAAATGTGAACCGTTGATTATGAAGAATCACATCGATTTGACTAAAGGATATAACCATTTGAAGAGTTACACCAATTCACCATTAATTTTTAATTTTTAATTTTATTCATAAATAAAATTTTCCAACACTAGCAACATTAGTTTCGATGGGAATTTGTCAACTTTGTCGCTTTATAAATTAAAGTTTCAAACTGTATTGTTATTTAATTTGCTTTTGCAAATTTAATTTTTCACATTGTGCCGCCCAATATTTGAAGTGGATCGAGCATTAGGTCTACCTTTGTATGTTGTCAGGTCGGTATGTTGGAGTTTGGAAAGTTGCAAACCATACTCAATTAATAGACAAAAATGGAAGCTGCAATACAGAAAGAATTGGAAGAAGAAAAAAAGATGGATATTTACATACATACAAGAACTTATTTATTAAATAAGCTCAAGTCTTAGTTATTTGTACAATCCACACCCTTCTAGATAAGAAAATAATACATAGGCTTCAATCCAGGCAGTTAATTAAAAATAAATAAGAAATTTAGTTCGACTAATAAGAAAGACTCTTATCCTATTACACTTTCCCCATACTAACATTATGGGCATACATAAATTCGCTAAATGTCTATCTGTTAGTCCATTAAGTAGTGCAGAGACCATTATGTATGCCTATAATTTTAGTGTGGGGCAAGTATAATAGGATAGAATCTGTGTGTTGGTCGAACTAAATTTCTTGTTTGTTTTCAAATGGTTGCTAAGATTTCCGTCTATGCACTATTTCCTTATATAAAGGACAGTGAATTGTGACAAATAGCAACACGGCTTGGAGGCTTAATTTTTGAAGCCGCAAAAGTTGACTAATTTTACATCTAAGTTAATGTAGTTGAAATCCATTTTGGGTTCACATGTTGTGAAGGAAAACTAGACATGATGTGTTGTTATCCATAAGTTAAGCACTCTAGGCTAGCGCCATAGATGAGTCAAACTCGAGGCCAACTTTCGTTTTCTCTTATCAAACTTTTTCTATTAATTTCTAATATTTATTTAAGACATAATATTATAAATCGAAGTGTAAGATGTGAAATGAGAAACGTGATTTTTGAATAATACATTGATATTATTCAAAAAAAAAAAAAGGATGATTTATTATGTATATAAACTTATTGATAGTTTTCAATATGATTTAATATACATAATATATAATATAAAATTTAAAAAATACTCACGAGCCCGCTCAAATAGCTATAAATGTCTTCGAGCTTAATTCATATAATAGCTTACTAAACTTGAACTTGAATCGAGCCTATTGATCATACAGCTTTTGAACCAACTCAACTCTACCAACTTTTCTATTTTATCTTGTGCCATTCAATGTACCGTTCGTCATTTGAAGTGAACCCATCGATCTAAAACTCTAATTACTTTCGCAGTAATCCGACAAGAGAACAATTACAATGCCAAATATTTAAGATTGAGTTTGAGCCTGAAAGACTTTGCACATTATTTTATTTAATATTATATTAATTTCTTATTCACATTGTGACATTTTCCTTTTTTTTTTATTTTTTAAAATATCGAACTTCGAATATGGAATAAAATGTTCAATCAAATCATCATGGTCCAGCTTTTTGTCTCGAAAAATTTATTGCTAGACGTGACTAGTTCTTCACACAAGTATTTTCGGCCTGTGAAGTGAGAGAAAGTAGGCGAACACCGTTCCAAGGCGTGAGAATTCCTAATTAGATGGGTCCTTGAATATGACGACAATGACAAAAAAGAATCAAAAAAAAAGATTGATATTAGTAATTTCAAAATTGTCATAGATATTTTATTTTTATTTTTATATTACAAAATTAATTAAAATGTCTACTTATTTTCAAATAGAATTAAATAACTTCACTCCCCAAATTATATACTTTGTAAACTAACAATTCTCCTTGTATCATTATATCTTTATAATTTTCATTATATTTTTTTACACTTAACATCCTAAAATTTAACTCTAAATATTTCATTAACTATAAAAATAATTCTAAATTTTAATTGAAAAATAATTCATAGTTTCAGTAAATTTAAATAAAATTAAGTTATTAAATTATTGTAATAATACTTGCAATTAATTACACATGAAAAAAAGTTATTCTAATTGCTCTAATTTAATGAATTTATTAAGTATAAAATTTAAGTAAAGTTTTACTAATTTAAATAAAAAATAGATAACTATTTTAATTATGATTCAAATATGTTTTTTGTAAATTAAAATTAGATTATGATATATTTAAATAAATATAAATTCTTTACGGGTAGTTTTGTTGAAATTTTTAATTGAAGAGAGGGGTAAATGATACTTTTATTTGTTCAGAAAGACAAATGATGCATATGATACACTTTTAGGGATGAAATATATTTGATTATATGTTAAAATAGATGGATATTTTAATTAATTTTTTAATATAAAAATAAAAATAAAATTTTTTATAATAATTTTGAGAGTGTCAATATCAACTCTCTTAAAATGACATATAAAATTAATCACTATAAATACTCACGTGAGGGTACTGTTAAAGAAAAACGACAGTAAATTAGTAGTTTAAGAGAAGTATGTTTTTTCACCTATGCCAAGCAAAAGTAAAATTCAATGATTAAGCTAATAATAAAGTGCACAGTGGACCAAACCACGTGTGATTCTTGATGGGTACCCCTACATCTAGAGACCCCACCAAGTAAAACCCACTAAATACAAGGCGCACTACTATATATATATATATAAAATTTAAATATGCTCGCAATAATATTATTACAAATATTTATATATTCAGATATATGAATTATATATTTAAATTAATTATAAAAAATTATCTGTTTACATGTAACTTCTGTATGTATAATATATATATATATACACACACACACACACACACACACACACATATTTAAGCTGTAATTTTTTGTATTTTTATCCATACATAAACTTATACATAAATTGTCCTAGGGGAAAATGGTCATTTTACTGTTACTTTAATACAAATTCAATGTTGGGGGCAGCGAGCTAACTAATGTAAGCTAAGATGAAGGTCCTTGTGTTGATTAAAATTACACAAGATTTTTATTGTTAATTAATTACAGAAAACACAGGACAGTAAGTTGCAATTAATTCTGTTAGTGATTCTTGTGAGTAACACTTAACACATATATTGTCATTTTAAGAAAAACTATAGAAATCAAAAACAATAAATCTGCAACAAAATGAATTTAAGATCGTTTTTTTTTTAATGAAAACTCAATCATGCAAACATTAGTAGAAAAAAAAAACGAGTCAGAAATTAGTACCTGAATGAGAAGATAACTCTTGCCATCAAATCCATTCTTGATGACTTTGAAGGTCTGCCCGTAATATATCCGAAGATAAGCAGCTTCTTCAACTTGTGAAATGTTCCCAACTTTCACGCTTGGGGTAGCCGCATTTATCACAATTTCACGCCCTCCAAATGTGCAAAACCAGACAATTGTCACCAAGAAAATGCGCACACACACACTAAAATGGCACCAAGAACCCGATAAAATCAACTCAGACATCATTAAGAACTATTGAAAAGAAGACCCTTTTAAACACCCTTTTGAAATGTCATTTATATGGCTCAATATAGGCACAATTTGATATGTATGTGTGTGTGTGTGTGTGTGGGAATGGAGTGGAAGAAGTTGAGTGCGTGAATTATTTGACAGACAGAATTGTTGGGAATCTGTAAAAGGGGTGTTGGTTAGTGGTTAATCCATTAGAGACCCGTGAACCAGATTTTTTTCCCTGTTTCTGTCATCTTCCTGTCATCCTTTTGCTCTTTTTTTTTTTTTTTTTTGGCTACAAATTTTTGTTTTTACTGTTGCATGTGATACGCACCACCAACACTCAAGCTCAAGCCTTTGTTTTTTGACGTACTAGCTAACTAGCAATAATTAGTACCCTTTATCATTTTGCTTTTGTAAAGGTGAAATTGAAAATTTTCCCATATATATTGGGCGTTGAAATATTCAATAGTGAGGATCATCTAATATACACGTACAATTAAGGAGTAATTATAAAAGATTCTCGCAAAATTTGCCTCAATTATATACGCATAACTTTATTTATTGAAATTACAATTACACCTAACACTAACTAATAGATGAGATTGTTTCTTTTTTTGTAAATATAACAATCAACTGAAGTAAATTTCAAGAGTGACAATTGTAATTCTAATAGATAGCAATATATATATATATATATATATATATATCTTTGTGTAATTGGAAATAATCTTAGGGTTTTTATAATAATTATTCCCAATGGTGTCTTTCTTATGTGGCTTGATTTTCAGTTTGTAGTGTTTTCACAACTATGCACGCGTATAAGAGTTTTTGGATGAAAACTAATGAATATTTGTCTACAATATCATATATGCTGCATTTCATGTGGCTCCTGCAACATATATTACAAGAAATTGGAAAATTTTTATATGAATATGGTGTTTGGTTCTTGTATATGAATTAAATGGCTCTGATGGTGTCGTATTTTGCGTGTTAATATTTTGTTTCAAGGGTCGTTATTTACTTTTATAATGTTTGAAATTAAAATGATTTTACTATTGATGCTTTGGTCGAGAATTTTACTCTTAAATATTAATTTAATTAATTAATAATTAAATTACTCAAATTTTAATCATAAAAATAAACGATGTACAATTTAATCTATGTAGTGCGTGCGTAGAAATTTCTTAGAACAATTGCATTCGACATGACATAAATTTTTTCATTATCTTGTGCGGGGCAAGGGGAATTAAATAATAGGAAAAAGAGAGAAAAAGTTTATTTAGTGCATCGTCACACAAGTAGAAACAAAAGGGAAAACCAAAAGCAGGTAAGAGTAGAGCACCGTCCGTGTTCGCTTCATCCAGTTAGCTTTATTTCCACTTCCGTGACAGAACAGTATTGACAAGGTGTGTTTGGGTGAGTGGCTCTTGAAATGTGTTACAAGAAATTTGAAAGCTCATACGTGATATAACAAAGATTTTAAAGAAAGAATTTATAAACTCTTATAATAAGACGTTTGATAGTTTATAAACTTTTTCTTAAAAAAAGTAAACAGTTGTTAATTTAATTTAAATGTCTTAACAAATTTATTTAATTTCGACTAAATGAATTATAAAATTATTATTACTGACATCTTATAAGTTACCACTACAAGAAAATGAATAAATTTATGACAATATAATAAGTGATAATCAAAAAATTGTCATTAATTATATACATTTGGTGAGAAAAAATTGATGTTGTCACAAAACATAATATGCACAATGTCAATAGTGACAATTTATTGTAAAAAGGTAGCAACATAGTACAAAAATGATAATTAGTGACACAACTATTATGACAACTTAGTGGTAATGGAATCTTGTCACAAAATCCTAATAATAATTTTTATTGTCCCCAAGTTGTCATTATAGGTGTGTCACTAATTATTAATGGTGACAACTAAAACATTACTTCTTGTCACCATTGAGTAAGTGATAACATAAAAATTGTTGTCACCAAAAAAACTTAATTAGTAACAAATAGAATGTATTGTCACTTTATATAATCATTAGTAACAACTTTTATATTGTCACTTTTAAATTTTATCAATAACATTGTTTTTTCTTATAATGTACACCCACTTTATTTATCCGAATAATTTAAAATCTTAGTATAGTTTTTTAAAACATCTTATAGATTGTAGAAGTTATACAACGTTTCAAATAAGCTTTGCTAAAGCTTCTTAACTTTAGGCAGGATATGATTTGTTATCTAGTATTAAAATTTGCTTGTCACGCCTTGATTGCCCAAACGACTTGGATGTGAGACTTGCCTCCAAGCTCATCAAGTGGTTTCTAAAATTAAAGTATGTGCAATTCAGTCAAATGGGATCTCAAATGGTTGGATTTGAATTCTCTAATCAAAGTTTATTGATGTGAACATAGCCTATGATTAAATTGGGTTGTTGGTGTTGCTTGCGTCAAGTATGAGTATTTTGAGTAACTTAAGTTGAAAAAAATAAGAAAATTAAATTAGGCATTTAAACCTTTCAACCCGAGTTGGACTAATAAAACATTAAATGAGCCAAGAATGTAAAATAGCAGAAAGGCTGGTCAACTCATAAGTGGAATATACTTCGTTGGGTCGTTGGCGAGAGCTGATATAATACAATTAATTAATTGGGTATTTGAATAAGGAATGATTTTGGGAACAAAATAAATTTTATCTAGTTTTAATTAGAAATTTAAATCGATCTCATTATCCTAAGTAATAAAGTTTTGTTAGAATGGAAATTCCTACGACGACATAATATAAATGAATGTTCCCGCCATTTTCAAAGTTACGCAATTCATATTCACAAATTTCTTTTATATAGTTTTTCTCTCTAAAATTACTAACTTAAGTATCAAAGGTGCATGGTTCATGTGAAGCCATCCAGGTGTTCTATTGTTTTGTAGGAATTTTAGCGAGAATAATTGTTGCAAAATTAAGGTATGCATCACTTATTAAGAATAAACTTTTTCAATACTTATTTAATGTGGGATTAGATATTATGTTGGCAAATTTGATTATGCCAATTCAAGCAAACTATGACAAGAAATCAATGGAAGATATGATGCAATCAAGATCAATTCATGAAGAAAAGAAATCATCAACATATGGAAAGAACCATTAGAGGACAACTTAAGGAAAGAAGCCGTTGGGTGATCAAACCAGGCAAGCAACCATTGGAATACAAATGCTGAACCATCACCAAGGAGCTGGACTATAAATAAGAGTCTCAAGCCTAGTGCAAAGGGTGTGTGAGTTGGTTAAGTAGCTTTCAGTTTGGCTAAGCATTACTCGAAGTGTGTTAAAAGTGTCTTAGCTTTTGTGTTCATTCAACTCATTGTTGTAAGGCTATAAGTGTGTAAATAGTCCTTTCACAGCACCATAACCACCTACACTGTCCTCTGGAACTCCTGGTTAAGTTCCAGTTTCATTTACTCTGTTATAATTTGGAAATTCTAAAGTTCCAGATTGTCCTGCTTCAGTTTCCTGTTAAAGTTATTGTATTCCACAGCTATTGCTTAAATTCCAATTCAATGAAATCACGTTACTCTTGGTATCTCAATTCCTTAATTGGTATCAGAGTGTGTTCTCACAAAGGGGTTTAACTAACCTGAGAAAAAGATCCAAATGGCGCCACCACACGTAGATGTTTACGCTAAAGGATCATCTTACTCTAGACTCCCCCTTTTTGATGGAACAAATTACTCAATCTGGAAAAATCGGATTAAGGAATTTTTCATCGCAATAGATTTCAAGCTATGGAGAGTAGTAAGTCCTAGTCCATTTTCTATCACCAAAACTGATGGTGATAAGAGAACGGACAAAAATTATGAGGACTTAACCGATGACGATATGAAATTACTCTCACTCAATGCAAAAGCAAAATACACACTACTAGAAAAAATGCAATTAGCCACGGATTTGGCAAAAAATCCATGGCCAAGGAGATTAGCCACGGACCGGCCACGGATTAGTCACGGATTTTTTCCGTGGCTAAAAGTGGCGTGGTTAATCTTAGCCACGGCCATTTAGCCACGGCTGGGATTAGCCACGGATTAGCCACGGCCTGGTCGTGGCTAATGGCCACGAAATTTGCCGTGGCCAAATTTGGCCACTTTTTTCTGGACATGCCTGGCCGTGGCCACTGGAAAAAAAAAAAAAAAAAAAAAAGCTAATTAGACCCAAACCCGACACCCTACCCGCGCCCCAACCCAGACCCGCGCCTAGGCCTGAACCTGAACCCGCATCCCCAAGCATTTTTTTTTTTGCGCTCAAGGAAAGTCGAACACAGGACATCAATGTTGTAATTGGAGCATGCAACCGTTGCGCCGAAGGAATTTTTTGGTTATTGATTGATTTTTTTTTATACTTAAACTATATTTTTACAATATTTTAAACTTAAATTATCTAATAAATTTCATTAGTTTTATCAATTTTTGTAATTTAATTTTAGTAATTTTTATAAATTATTAACCAATTATTTCTTTTAAATTAAAGATATTTACCTTTGTACTTTATCGTTCAATATTCAACTTTTCTTTTTATGAAAAATATTTAATAAACTAATATATCAAAAACAAAAATCATAACAAAAATTTATTTATATAATTTATATTTAGATAATAGCAATTTTAATTCGTGATCATTTGCCAATATATTCGTATATGTGTGGTATTATGTATTGTCAAGTATACATATCATATATATATATATATATATATATATGTCAATATATGTATCTATTTTAAATATGTCCAATTATATATGTATCAATATATATATATATATATATATAGAAATGTCCAAGTATATATATGTATCAATATATATATATGTCCAAGTATATATAGATAATTAAAATATCAATAACAAAAATTTATCCGTTGTGCAAAAAACCCAAAAAAAAACAAAAAATTAGCCACGGATTCGTCACGGCCAGGCCATGGCTAATTGTTTTTTTTCATTTTTTTTTATTTTTTGCACCACAGATAAATTTATATATATATATATATATATATTGATACATATATAAATTTATATTGATACATATATTTATATATCCAAGTATATATGTACCAATATATATTTGTGACTAATCCGTGGCTATATTTATATATATATATATATATATATATATCATGTATATATACATATGTTGAAGTATATATATATGAGTATATGTGTGTATATATATATATCAATATATGTGTATATATATGTCCAAGTATATATATCATATATACATATATCAATATACATATATGTCAATGTGTATCTCATATATATATTAATATATTATATGTACATTCTAATCCTCTATATATAGTCTATATGATATAACTATATATCTATATATAACATATCTAATATATGTTATAAATGTAGTGTACGTATATATCGATCTAATACATACATATATATATATATATATCTAATCATATGTACTATATATGATCAATCATCTATATGAAATAAACATATATTAGTGTATTACATATCTAACACATGTTATATATGTATTTATATATCTAATATATATATATACATCTAATTATATATAAATACACATATATATAAGTGATGCGGGTCGAATTTAGTTCTGGTCGACTCCAGACGAGTTCTCTGGTCGGCTCGGTGTATGCTGTTGTTCGAGGGGAAAGATGGCCTGCAAAAAGGGAATGGCGACGTGAGCTAGCCGAGAGGGGTCTCGGCTAAGACCCTCCGATGCCTAAGTCAGCAGATCGGTTATGTAAATATTTGAACAGAGTAAGGGTACAAGGTGTCATAAAAAATTCTGTCTTACCATAAATGAGGAGGTATTTATACCATGTCCAGGTAGACCGGGTCCCGTGGGCCCCGCAGGCCATGCGGGTTGTTGAGGGTCGACGTGGGCGACTGGTAGACCCAGGGGTAGGGTCCGTAGGCTATAGCTGGCGCCCCATTAATAAGGTATGGGATTAGGTGGCTGCCCCATACCCGGACTGACGGGGTATTAAATGCCAGCAGGGAGCCGTTGAACCCGGTATGATCCTGGTCGATAACCTAGTCGACCACAAAAGCCGACGGGCGATCCCGGTGGTATGCAACAGCCACTGGGTCGACTGAGACGAGAGCGATTTCGATCGCAAGTTCGAGGGGGAATTATCAGTTTGGCCGCTCGGAGAAAGGGATCGGATTCCCGGTCGAAATAACGCCACGTCAATAAGTAAATCTAATCTTATACGTATGTAATATATCGAATCATTTATTATGTATATCAATATATATAATATACATATATTACTCAAATATAGCAAAAATTAATTATTAAACAAAAAGTTAAAGTGGTGTAGTGGTTTAATGCTCTAACTTCAATTAACAGGTTAAGAGTTCAAACCATACCTGTTGCAAAAAAAAAAAAAAAAATTAGCCACGGCCAAGCCGTGGCTAATTTAGTCACGGCCTAGCCGTGGCTAATCCGTGGCCCTTAGCCGTGGCTAATCCGTGGCCCTTAGCCGTGGCTAAATTAGCCACAACCTATCCGTGGCCCTTGGCCACGGATTAGCCACGGCCTAACCGTGGCTAATTTAGCCACGACCTGGCCGTGGCTAAGCCGTGGCTAATAATTAGCGGCAAAAATCGCTCCAATATTAGCCATGAATATTAGCCACGGGCAATCCGTGGTTAATCCGTGGCTAATGTTTTAAAAAAAAATTCCCGAATCCGTAGCTAATCGGTGGCTAAACCGTGGCTATTAGCCACGGATTAGCCACGAATTTTTTTCGTGGCTAAAATCCGTGGCTATTTTATCATTTTCTAGTAGTGACATACTATCATGCGCCCTTACAAAAGAAGAATATAAAGGTGTAAGCACCTGTGCAACCGCAAAAAAAATCTGGGAGATGCTACAGGTGACTCATGAAGCTACGTCACAAGTAAGGGAAGAAAGGATTGCGCTACTCACTCACTAGTATGAAATGTTTCAAATGAAGGTTAGTGAGTCTATCAATCAAATGAATGCAAGGTTCTCGGGAATCATTAATAACTTGGTCTCTCTTGGAAAATAATTTCTGAAGAGAATCAAGTTAGAAAGATTCTTCGATCATTACCCAAACAGTGCAGTCCAAAAGTGACTGCCATTCATGAGGCAAAAGACCTAAACATGCTATCTATGGCACACTTAATTGGGTCACTTATATCTCATGAACTATGGCTTATGAATAAAGAAGATAAACTATAATTAAAATCTTTAGCATTTAGTTTTAGTCAAGAAACACAAATTATTGAGCAGGCTTCAGAAGAACAATTGGATGCGGAACTAGCATTAATTATCAAAAGGCTACAGATGATTACGAGTGCCAAGAAAAGGCTCCGAATGGGAAACCCACAGAGACCTAACATAGAACAACAAAAGGCCAACCCCATCATATGTCATGAATGTAGAGAAATTGGCCACATCAGGCCAGAATGTCCTCAACTCCGAAAAAACCTAAAACAAAGTCTTTGATAGTGATGTGGGATAATTCTGACCCAGAGCAATTTGACAATGAGGAGGACTGCATTGCTTTTATGGCAAATGATGAGGTACACTCAACCACCTCCTTTGCGTTTTCAAAAAATCTAGATGATATTGATCTGCATGAATTACTTGAAAGTAGTCAAAAGAAGATACTTGCAATATCAAAAAGGAATAAAATGTTGGAAGGAAATATCTTAGGCATTCTCAAAGAAAAACAAGACATGGAGAAAAGATACCTTGAAACACTATCGATCCTAAGAGAAGAAAAGGAAATACTTGTGAAGGAAAATGAATTTCTATCTGAAGAAAATTCTAGGCTCATAACCATATTGCACAATCTAGAAAAAGCTAACTATGTAAAGAAGGGTGAGAAGAAACCACACCAAAAGCCTAAAAGATGTTATAATTGTGGAAAACTCGGTCATATATCATACTATTGTTATTCAGCTAGACCCAAAACTAAGTGGGTCTAGGTACCAATACTGACCTTGAAGGACCCAAAACATACCTAAAAAACACTTTATGATGCAAGTACTGCATAAAGAGCATCACAACTATGACAAATGGATTCTGGACAGTGAGTGCTCTAGACACATGACAGGGAACATAAAAGCTTTTGCTAATTTAGAGAATTGCAACTGGGGATATGTTACCTTTACAGATAATACCAAAGCTAAGATTATTAGCAAAAAATCCATGGGCGCAAGTTCTGATACTTATATTGAAAATGTATGGCTAGTAGAAGGATTAGAGCATAACCTTATAAGTATCAGCTAGCTTTGTGACAGTGGATATCAAGTAAACTTTTCACACACACATTGTCACATCTTAAAAAATAATGATACGGTCTTCTCTGCATGTTGAGACAGAAATATATACAGTCTCAAACTTATTAATCTTACTAACTAGAACATTGAGTGTCTTACAATAGTAGAAGATATTAGTTGGACATGGCACAAACGCCTTGGTCATGTCAATATGGACTTGCTCTCACAACTTTCAAAAAAGGGGCTTGTAAAAGGAATTCCCAGAATGAATTTTGTCAAAAATAAAGTACGCGGTGCATGTCAAAAGGGTAAACATGTACTTTCCACATTCAAAGCAAAAGACATGGTTTCAACCAGTAAACCTTTGGAACTCCTCCATCTTGATCTTTTCGGACTAATGAGAACAAAAACCATTAGTGGAAAAAGGTACGCATTTGTAATTGTTGATGATTTTACAAGATTCACTTGGGTGGTATTTCTGGCCCACAAAAATGAAGCACTTTCAAACCTAAACAAATAAATGATTTATGACATAAAAATCTACCTTTAATTAGAAGGAGTAATAGTCCTCTTAGTAGCCCAGCCTTCATGGTTGAAAATAAAGCTGAGAAAAAGCGTCAAAAATCTAGAATGGTAATAAACTATAAAAGACTAAATCATTTTACTAGGTCAGATAGTTATTATCTCCCTAATAAAGAAGTTTTACTAAATCTAGTTAAAAGAAAGAAATATTATTCTAAATTTGATTGTACTTCAGGGTTTTGACAAATAAAAATGGAACCTGAAAGTATAAAATATATAGCATTTAGTTCTCCGCAAGGACAGTTCGAATGGATAGTCATGCCATTTGGATTAAAGAATGCACCTTCTACATATCAAAGAAGAATGGATAAAATCTTTAATAAATATAAAGACTTTCTGGTCGTTTATGTTGACGACGTTTTAATTGCTTCTAATACTTTACAAGAACATAAAACTCACCTACTTCAATTTGCTAAAGCTTGTAAAGATAATGGTATAGTCTTATCCAAAAGGAAAGCTATAATTTGTAAAGAAGAAATTGAATTTCTAGGGTTTAAAATAAATAAAGAAGGAATAAAACTTCAACCCCATATATCAAAGAAAATCTGTGAATTTTCTGATAAATTGGAAAATAGAAATCAAATTGAAAAATTTCTTGGTTGTTTAAATTATGCTGAGGGATTCATAATAAATCTTGCTAAAAAGAAGCATGAAATACAAAAACTGCTTCGAAAAAATAATACTAAAGGATGGAGCAATTAATCAACATACAGAGACTGTTAAAAACCTAAAGAAAGAATGTATAATATTGCCAGAATTAAAACTTCCTGATGAAAAGGATAAATTGATAATACAAACGAATGCTTCAGATCTTTATTGGGCAGCACTACTTAAAATCGATCTCAATGAGATATGCAGGTATACCAGTGGTATTTTCGGTCAAGCTGAGGTCAACTATACAACCCATGAGAAAGAAACTTCTAGCCATTATAAAAGGGATTCAGAAATTCTGTCTCTTTCTATATCAAAGACCTTTCAAAGTCCAAATCGATAATACTCAAATACAGTCTTTGGTTTTCAATAAATTACAAAATACACCTCAATACAGAAGGCTACATAGATGGCAAGTTTTCATATCCTTTTACAGTTTCAAAATAGAGTATATAAAAGGTTCAGAAAATTTCATAGCCGATTTCATTTCCAGAAATACAGAATTTGAAAAAAAAATGAGTTCTCCAACTCTAATATGGATGAGATACGTGTGCATTTCCTTTTAAATGCAACTAGAGTGATTGTATGCACTATACATACAGCTAGTCCACTGTCTAATAATTGATGGTAAAGACTTCTCAAATCCGTTGATGGGTGATAATTTCCCAAAAATTGCATTGATGATACAAATCATCTTATAAATTCTTATTTTTTCTACAAGAATAAATTCATAAAGAAAGATGGATCTTGATAAAGAAGCAAATGAGCTAAAGAATGAGATTGTTGATATTGTCTTGGTTTGTCAAGACATTGTTGATAGCAATAAAGCTCTTAAAGACTTGATTGAATTAAATTTTAAAATGGTGTTAGAAATTTCTCAAGAAGGACTTAGAAGAGCCCTTTATATTCAAGAAAGTTTAAATTTGTTCCTTGATTCCAAAACTAAAGCAAAGGAAAAAATGAGTGATAAAAAAGAAAGCAATAAAGGAAAAGGTAAAATAGAGTCTTCTGGAGTTCAAGCCAAACCCTTATCTAATAAGATTTCATTGACTCCATGAAAAATAAAGGCAAGGCTTCAAAAATCTCATGATGAATCAGAGGTTATTGAAGTTAACATTTCTACAACATGAAGCTTCAACAGCAGGAGTTCTAATGATGAAGAGTTTGTTCCCACAAACAAATAGGAAAATAAGTATAAAGAAGTTGCAAAAGAAGCCTACAAATGGGTAAATTCTAGGACATTATTCTACTCTAAAGGATATAGTGTTCATCCAAAAATCACAGCCATGTTTGGAGCTGATCCGCATAAAGTTTTTTAGCTTGCAAACTATGGATTTCTAGATCTACTCTATATTGATAAAGATCTTCATGAAATTTCAGAATTTGATGACCGCCTTAAATCATGGGTCAGTCAAGTTGCTAGAAATAGAGCAGTCGTACTCAAGTTCTATTCTATAGCCCCAAAACCTGATATGTAAATTTGGCATGAAGTCCAGTATATGATTACCATAGATGTTTTATCTATAAACTTAAAGATTGAAATTAGCATAAAGAATTTTCGATCTTTTAAGTTCATCAACTCATGGATCACAGAACGAGGAGCCATGGGCATTAAAGCTATTCAATCTATTGCTGAGTCTCTTTGGGAGCATCAATATGAGACCCTCATGCGGGCTAACAACTGGATTTTATTAAGAAAATGAGGACAAATTAAATCTCCACTTCTAAAGGAATTCCTTAATAAATTCATCATATATGAATTTTTCTGCACAGAGACTACAAGAAAAAAAGGCTTGCAGAATGATTGGGTGTTGCAAATCATGATGTAAGCACTTACGATAGCACAAGGAGTGACAGATGCCATGACGTCATTACCCACTAAAAAATTGTGGCAGACAGTTGTGGGAGACAGCTTTTGACTCGTGAAGATAAAGAGATAAAGCTGACAACGCGTGAAAATAAAGGAAGATAAAGCAACGTGTTTCCAGCACATAGAAATGGGGACATTGGAAGCTAAATAAAAACTTTGAAGTCCGAATAGTTCAATTTGTTTTCCTATAAATTGTGTTACGATTTTCATTTCTAGACATCGAAAGTTGAAATCAAAAAAATTGAGAGTTAGAAGTGAAAAAATTCAAGCAAGTAAAATAGAAAAACTAGCTTTAGATAAATCTTTGTAAACATTTTCTAGATCATGTTTGTATAAATCTCCTTTGAAGGAAATAAAGCCATTTTATTTTCATAAATTTCAAGTGTTTGAGATTTTAATATAAGAATCTTTTATTCTTATATTTCTCCTTATTTTCTAAAATTCTCCAATCTTACGAAAGCCGTAGTGATTGCATCGTTTGAGACAGTAGCCGCTTGGAACTGTAAGTCCCGTGAAGCCAGGAGGGCGTTTGGGCAAACACCAGTCAGGCTTGTCAAGGTGAAAGAAGACGAGTCCCTAAGAGGAGTAAAGAATTGAAAATCTAAAGGATGTAATATATTTTTAAAAGATTTAGAGATTAAAATTTCTTTGCTTGATTTATGAAAATTTATGGTTTTAGAGTACTTCATTATTGAACATGATTTTGAAAACATATTTTCCTGATTTGTGCATATAAAATGGGTAATGATTTCGATATCATAAAGAATCAATTTAAAAGAAAAAATAATTATAAACATAGAATAGCTATTTTAAAAGTACTAGAGAATTTACCTGAAGACCTAAGAATGTTTATTGCAATATATAATAATAAATAAGACTATGTTTTTTATTATATCAATAAAGGTATTAATAAAGATTTTCTTGATAACTATATTAAAGAACTAAACCACATAGAAAATGATATTCAAGCACTTTGGGAAATGGAAATGACAATATAAAATTATATTCTAATAACTATTAAAAATCGAAAAAGAGTAAATTTAATAAAATTTATATATCATGAAACATGGGATCTACCTTCCTTTTTCTAAATAAAAGGTATCCAATCTTAAACAAATCTAAAGTTTTGGGGCAATAAAGCAAATAAATAAACTTTAAATAGTGAAATTACTATTTAAATAATGAAATCACTATTCAAAAGGGATAAAAAGAAAAGGATTTTATAAAGTAGGGTATTTTGAATATAGTTTTATAAAAATAGGATAAATTAAAAAAAAAATTTCTCAACCAAAGGTTCAGAAAAAAAAAGAACAAAATTATGTGGCAATTACATTTTGCTTTCTCATTATTGTCGAAGATAATACATTGTAATATTTAATTATGATAGTTTCAGCAATTACAATATTACAACATTCCTATTCAAGTCAGAAGATATAATAAGAAAAAATTAATGAGATACAACAATTAAATAATACTATATTCTTGCAAATCAATATATGTAGTCACAGAAAGGTATTTCAAATACATATTCAATAAAGGAAAATATTGAACATATATGCAGACATATCAATCAAGAAGAAGGGCTCCTAAATCTTACAATTATAAATATAATTCATTGAAAAGTATGTCAAATAATTCCATAAAGTTACGGTATACCAAATGAATATCTTGGACTCTCATTTTCCTGCCCAACTATAACCCATAAAAAATCAAAAAAAAAAAAAGAAAAAATAAATTTAAAGTCTAAGTAGACTTAACTACCCTTCCATGTTACACATATTATAGTAATACTGCAATCATACAAGCCATGGTGAAGGTGTCACAATTTGTACCCACATGGCACACAAAGCCAAAACAAAGGTTAAGTATGGCCTTATATTGTTCACCTCGCCACATGACATCCTCCCCCCTTCAACAACTTTTGGACATGTATTTTGGGATTTCATTGTCCTAAACATATTTCTTGAAAATGAAGAGAATTTTCGGGACAAACTTCCGATTTTCGTCATGGTTATGGAACGTGTTTTCGCTAGTGGAAGTTGATGCATCATCGTCGTCATAGGGTTTCTAATGACTTGGACCGTCCTAGACGGGACCACTTTGTGGTAGAATGTATTGGGCTCCTGTCGGGTTGACACGAGCAATCCATGGTTTATTTCAACTTTTTCGTATACCTCAAAGTTTGGAGTGTTCGAGAAATCATCCATGTCACCATCATCCAAGAAGTTGTTGCAGCTGTCGTTGTCGTCGTGATTTAGACGTCCGACTGAAATGTTGTCATTTGCATCTATGTTAGTGTATGCATTGAAGTTTTGGTTACTTGTTTCTCCTGCAACCAAGAAATTGATTTATGCTAAATTTATTTATAATGGTAAACCAATTAATAAATAAATGAAGTACTAGAGGAAGGTACCGAATAAAGGGATGAAATTAAAGCAACAAACCTTGAAAATCATGATATTCTCTTTGGACATTTGAAATGTTTTCTATAGGAACTGACTTGAAGTCATCTGAAAAAGCCTGTAAATGTCAAGAAGATCAATTAACATTTATAGACACCCAAAATATTTATTATGGATAGAATATAAATATATATATATATATATATATTGTACTTAACACTAAATTCAAAGTACCTTTTCAAGTTCTTTGTTAGACATTCCAATCCATCTCAAATTTTCATGAGCCATTCTCCCAGTCTGAAATATTTCATCATTGTCTCCAATTTCAATGGACTTGTGATTGTTTTCTTCTCTCAAATTGTCTACATATCTGGAGGAACTCATATCTGGCTCTTGGTTATTATGAAGGAAAAACGAAAAATCATCGACTGGCGGGTAATTTCCGGCCAATGTATCTTGATTTTGGAGAGCTTGAGAAGCTTGAGCCACTGAAAGTATTTCCTGGACAATATCACCTCCAGGTTGATTTGTATTTTGATGGAAAACACTCGAGCGGGACATCATTGGATCGAATGAAGCCTGCGTAAAATCTTGGACCTCCAATTGAGGTAACGAAAATCGATGTTGTAACCTCGCACATTCTAATGCTATGTCAACCTGAAAAAAAAAATCAAGAAACATATATGTTAAAACAATAACCCTTGGCAAACCAGCAAAGATCTTCTCTTTATAATAATAATAATAATCGAGATATATGGTACTAAAATTACCCACCCTTGATGGTGGATATTGTACAGGGACACAATTGGAGTATGGATTAACATTGGCAAATCCAAACGCCTCTTCTGATAAGTATTGTGTCCATCTTGCATCATGAGTAGCAGTTGATGAACCAGTCACGTTTATGGCAGCGGATGAGGGAAATGGCTGTTGATAATCTGAACAATCAAGATTATCATCATATTTTCCTTCAGAGTGATGCAGCTCAATGCTGGGAGACCGACGATCGCTTGCAGATGTAACATAATGCTCTCCGATTTTCGGGGTAGGAGTCAAACTCTTCTTAAACACACGACAAAGCGCATAAGCATCCTAAACGAGAAAAAAGAAGTTATACACAGCTAAAAAACTATTGAATTTGACACATGTAACATGGTATATATGTTTGAAAAAAAAAATTCAATCATGCACTAATTATGATACTTCATAGAAAGTATTTTGATAAACTATACAAAATTTTAACTAGAACGCATATTTTGTAATGTTATAAATATTAAACTAGATTATTGTTACACTTAAATACGTGGGACTTTGCCTAATGCCCCTTGATAAAATATTTCATAATATCCACTTTTGTTTATGATGTTTCAATTTATCATTTTTGTAGTAGTGATATACGTTTGATCGTCACAGAACTAATATTCAAACCTTGTATGGTATCTTGAAAGTACTTTTGGAAAGAATATTATGAATACTATATATATAAATATAGATAGAGAAAGAGATCTCGAGACAGATGGGGGAGGGTGGAGAGAGAAGAAGAGAAGCCGGGAGGACCTGCAAGCCAGTGGGGATTTCACATTCTCTTTCATCTAGGCGATATTCGTGCATGACCCAATCGGTACGAGCTCCATGAGGTGCTCTTCCTCTGTAATAAACTAGGGTTTTCTTCATTCCAACAGCCCTCATTTGTGAATTTACCTTCCTGTCCTTGCCGGTCGCCTTCCAGTACCCAGCTTTCGTTGCCCGATTCGTCCTCGACCCATTGGGATACTTACGGTCTCGAGGGCTAAAAAAATACCATTCAAGATCCTTGCTTGGCAATAACGACTTTCCTGTACAATAATAGAAGGGTCGGTCCAACGGATAACATATAGTACTTCATGAGGAAATTAAGAAATACATGTAATAAAGTTATTAATTTTCTTTAAGTACAGTATATGGACTCTTCGTACCCCTAATCTCTATACCACTTTGTTCTTTTATTACTTCTTTGTGCTTTTAAAGACTGCATATGGCTAACAAATTTAGAAAAAGGAGCCGCATGGGAATCTTAAAATAGAAATTCATTCTTTATAATTGCATTGCTTGTGTTGAAACAAATCAAATTTGACAAATGTTTCTCTTTAAGACCGTACCGTAGGCATAATTGTGAAAAATACCTCTTCAAACTTCAAAATTATGACGATACTTATCATTGTTTTTACATAAAAGAAAATTCGAACATATTATTCAAAGAATTGAACAGAATTTGTAATTTACCTCCAGCTTTTTTTCAATTTTGTTTATTTATTTATTTGAACGACATTGCCTAGCATGTAATTAGAGGATTGATTCGTAATTATGCAGATTGAGAGGGGATTAATGATTGCAGTTTATACAAACATACATATTTAAGATATATCTAAAATCCACTGCCATGTTTTCAATTTAGTTTTTTTTTTTAATTTAATTAGACAATAGAAAATATATTTATCAAATTCAGTTTTTATTTCATCTTCCAATTTGTTAACGAGTACCATATATATGCATATAAATATATATATATATATATATATATACACACACGCAGAAAAACACACATACATATATATACACGCAGAAACACACATATACACAAGCCTTGAAGGATTTTGTCTCTTAACTAAAGGAGAGGCAGCCGAAAAGGGAGAAAAGTTCAAATATATGGTGCAATTAGTATTATTTCCTTTGCTTTATGACTGACATTGAAAATCTTGCATTATTACATACATCTTTATGACAAACAGGACTTCAAAAAATGTAGGGACCATCAACAAACTTCTTTTTCCTCAATGGGTTCATAAACCAAAGATGAAACAAATTAATAAACTAATTGTGTATTATATATCTTTCCCGAGGTTTGAAAGTTATTAAAAGCATATAACTGAACACTTTAATTAGTCAAAGTAATGGCAAACAATCATGAATCTTTTCTTCTTTTTCTTTTAATCACGATCATGAACTTCAATGTAATCACGTACAAATTTTCACCAAACTTTTGTTATATTAAAATATATATATATATATATGTATTTATATATATATATATATATATATTATGATGTAACACTAGGGTTTCAATATTAATGTTATGCCTTGCTTCGTTGCCACTTTATTTATTTCAATCTTCATTTTCACTTAGTCTCCTGGCAAATCTTGTTCTATTCTTGGCTTTGATGATAATCCAAGTATATTATGTTATCGTAACACATCGACTATGGAATATCAAATTGTTATTGTTTCAAAATCATCAATTTGCATGGTGAAGTGTACACAACACGCACGCACACATAGTGTGGGTGTGTGTGTGTGATGTTTTGATGATTTGATTAAATATACAACAGTGTGTATGTAGACAAACCTGGAAGGTCCCATGGCTCACACTTGTAGAGATCAACCTCCGGAATTATTTCAAGGTCGATTTTTCGGCCGTTGATCTTCCTCTTTAGGTAATAGGCCACAAGCTCTTCATCGGTGGGATGAAATCGGAAACCAGGAGGCAATGAAACTGGTGCCATCTGTTATGATCTCCTACCTCTGGAACTTCTAATTGTGATAAATGAAACAATAGAAACCAAATCTTGAAAAACGAAATTATGTAATCCCGGAGAACTAGCTAGCCTTTCCCAGAAATATCAAGACCAGCCTCTGGAATTGCAACTACACAACTGCAAAAAAAAAAAAAATAAACCCTAAAACAAATTAATAATTAGTTGAAATTACACAATACTAACTTCTAATGATATAAACAAATTAAGTGACTGTATATGTGGGCATGTACGTATATATAGGGATGAGAGAGAGAGACAGAGAGAGAGAGAGAGGGACCTTGATTAGAAGATCCAAAGGAAGGAAATGAATCAAAGGAGGCACAGAGAAATTGCGAAAGGGGAGGTTGGAGAAGAGTTGGGACCTGGTGGGGGGGTTTTGATAAGAGAACAAAAAGAGAATGGAGAAGCTAAAAATTAATAAAATGAAGCAAATGAGG
This sequence comes from Petrea volubilis, assembly GCA_026212405.1. NCBI lineage: Eukaryota > Viridiplantae > Streptophyta > Magnoliopsida > Lamiales > Verbenaceae > Petrea > Petrea volubilis. The sequence continues at coordinate 14,997,941 of CM047877.1, forward strand.
GTAGGCTGCCACCCCCCTACCACCTTCCATCACTTTATCTTTTTCAAAAATACTAGTTTTTTCTATTCAAATGTTGCTTTCTTTACTAGTCTTTCTTCTCAAGCTCCCTCCCCTTTCTCTCTCTCTCTCTCTCTCTCTTCCTCTCGATTATATGAATTATGCAAATTAATTATACACACCCTTTAGTTAATTAATCCCATAGAAAGGTATAGTTTCATTTCTATATATATGCGGTTGCATGCAGATGATAACAAGATAAATAAAAAAATAAATATATATATATATAGATACACGTACTTTTACAATATTGTGACCAAAAATAGTGCATGATTTGATATATAATTAATTATGTATCAGTATTATCTAATCAAAACCAAATAAATCATGTTAAAAAATAAATTCTTTTCTTCAAAAAACAAATTGCACTTGTACATATTTTTACAATAGTTTCTTAACGCAGTGGTTGATCATAGTTACTTCACTACAAAAAAATGTATTTTTTTGTGACAAAATATTTGTGAGGAAATTTGATTTTGTCACATAAACATACCATAGTGTGACGAATTATAATTTCGTCACATTAAATTATGTTTTTTAAAACAAATTGAAGTTTCCTGACAATAACTATGACTAATGTGAGGAAATATAATTTTCATCACAAAAAAGAATTTTTTTTTTCCTCACAACAAGTTAACAACATGATGTTATAATAACAAATTTCATCACAAAATATCTAATTAATATTTTTCCTAATTTTCTAAAAAAAATTAAATAAATAAATTTAATAAAAGAATTTCTCAAAAAATATCAAATGAATATTTTTTATGATATCCCAAAAAATTTAAATGAATCAAAAGAAACCCCAAATACAATTTTGTTTGTAATTTTGACATTTTCAAGTATTTTTTATAGTGATTAAAAAAATCAAAAAATAATAAAAAGAAATAAATTTAAAAAATACAAAAGTTAATAAAATTTTTTCTCATTATTTAATATATATATATATATATAAATACAGTCGTTCATAATTAATGATCATCCATCACCAATAATCTTAGTTAGTTAAATACCGGACAAGTAATATTTGACTTTCAACATGTACGTGTACATATTATAAATATTTTTCAAAAATTAAGGTAAAAAATCGGCTCAATAATACGCAAACAACTGTTATAAAATTTATTAAAATATTCGAGAGTAAAAATACAGCTTATTTTAATATTATGTTCACATAAATTACGTTATTATGTAATTTACATAACAAAAGATTATTTAAAAACTAATAATTAAATTATTTAATTTATAATCATCATATAAGTTTTATATAATTATTTATATAATAATTAATATTTTTATGAAGTATTACAAATTTGTTTTTTATATGATACTCAATTAATAATTATCATAAATTTTAATATATTACACCAATAAATATTTTTTTATAAATTATAAATTTAAAAATGAATATAATAAATTTTCATCAAATGAAATATTATTTCATCAAGTATTAAATATGTTATATTAAAAGTACAAGTATTATTCGTTGAGTCCAGAATATGTATGAAAAATAAAAATATTTTTTAATTATTCATACATACGAGTACTAAATTTTTATAATATGTGTTTTAACTAAGAGAACTTATAATTATTTGAATTTATTTAATTAATTAACAAATAAAATTAAAATTAGTAAATTAATGTAACAAATAAATAAGAATAATAAAATAACAAAATCATGAAAAAAAATTGCAATTGGCATAGTGTTTGCACTTTCATTGAACTATACACAAAGTCGGGGGTTCGAATCCCATCTGGAGCTGGTAGAGAGCAGCACGCATCTCTTGATAGTGGAGGTCGAGGGTTCTAATCCGGCTGAAGTAAAAATAAAGTACCTTGTTAAAATACATTTTTTGTGAGGAAAAAGCAATTCGTCACATAAAACATATGTAACGAAACAAAAAATTCCTCACAATAACCTTATGCAAGGGCCTTTTCGTGAGGAAACTGTGACAAGTTTTTTTTGTCACAAAAACTTTTTGTCATGAAATTTTGAATTTTTGTGATAAATATTTTCATCACAATAAATCAATTTTTTTTTAGTGCTTTTTTTTATGTTAACCACTCAATTTCAACTCATTGACCGACTAATCCGAATCAAATACTAAAGAAGCCCATTATAGGGCAATCTTCCCAATCCAATTGCTCTATTCACAACACCAAGATTCGAATATGGACGTTACTTAAGGGATCTAGCGTCTCATCCCATTAGACCAAATGGTAGTTGGCCATAGTTACTTATATATATACATAGTAGCATTAATTTAATTACAAGTTTATTCAATTCATATAGCTCCATTTTTCAAAAAACAAATCTTGTTCCAAATAAAATCAAAATTGATAATTTTTAAGTCAAATAAAATATTATACAATACATGTATGTGTGTATGCATGCAAACTATGAGAAACATATGTAGAATTTCCCGATAGATAGATGTAGGAATTGTGTGTGTATGTAGGTTAAGGCAATTAATATACGATGCTTGGCAGTTGTCCTTTCCTGGAATCTGAGCTTGCCTCATCCACGTGGTGGCGTGTCATTTGATACATTACCCACCTGAGACCTCATGAGTTTTTGTTAAGGATCTTTTAATTTATTAATTTTTGCACAAACATTAACAACTGTAGACAGAGAAACCCTATTCCTCATTTTAGCGGCTTTCTTAACTGCTACAACTGAAAAAGAATGTTCCTTTCACATGCATGCCCCATCAATCATAAGATGATGTGTGTGTGTGTGTGTGTGTGTGTGTGTGAGTGAGAGAGAGAGAGAGAGAGAGAGGGTGGGAGGGAGTACTTGTCATGAACACATTTCGATTACTATAAATGATGTAGACTCATTTTTTCCTAAGTACGGCGATTTTGATTATTTTATAAGATGCGTGGCTAATGAAGTAATTTGATTAATTAAGATATAAAGGCATAGCGTGGGTGGGGAAGAGATATCGAAAAGTGTTCCAATTAAATTAAATTCTATCGTGAATTAATGCCATGTGTTGAAAGATTATTAACATGCACTATACACACCAAGATATATGGAAAAGATCAATGGATTATGCAGTAGATTAATTAAGTAATATGGCAAACTTATGCAGATGTGTAGACTTTTTCTAATTAGTGTTCATTGACTTTGGTACAACAAACTTTTCAAATTTAATTGGGTGTGCTATAAGTAAATATTCCTCTATAGTGGGTGTTTTATAACGAAAAATAATATATCAAATTTGGTTCGGTCCAACTAAGTACGTAATAAATATTATTGTAATTGCTATGTGTTGATCATTTTTCCTACAATATTGTTTTTATACATGACTATTTACATGCTAAACATAAATTATTTAATATGGAGTTAACAATGATTTGACTAAACCAAATGTGAACTATAACTTCCAATTTTATAATTAATGAGTGTCATGATAATTTATTGTCGTGATATGATCCTCGGTGTTTTATGAAATGTATGTATTTGTGTAAAATGTCAAGAGAATATAAGAATTTTTTGTACTCCACATAATCTTTGTGAGAATTCGATGATCAAACAAGATCACAATAGTTATAAGTTGGCAAAAATACAATTTTATCCTATGCCTATTGATATTTGGAATTTTTTGTTCTAGTCAAACCCAAATTTGCAATCTCATCATCTAAGTCCAAAAGTTTCAAAAATTTGACTCTTTTTTTGGCTAGAGGCCCTACGATATTGCTTGATTATTTAAAATTTTCATATTTAATACGTACGAAAAATTTTGTATGATAATCGAAAACAAGAAAAGAAATGCCCGGAAATCAGAATACAAAACCCCACTCGCTTGGAAAATTTTTATCTGCACCAAGTTTGGCTAAACCGGTACTAATTACGTGGCGACTGTTTTACACTTTGTCATGTAATTGGTGTACAGTTTAAGAAAAGTGATCAATCACATAGCAAATATATTAACACTTACCACATAATTGATTGGGTTCAGTCAAACTGGGTCTAGGTAAAAATTTTCCCGCTTGCATTGGGCTAGTGGGGGCAAGTGGGACCTACTTTTGCCACGTGAAAGGACTGGATTCCACGGTGGCAGTGATAGAATCACTTAATGTCCCGGTCTTGTCTCTTTGACCTTTTCAATTTCATCAATCCATCTTTTTGTGCTTTTCCCCTTTTTTGGGTTTTTGTGTTTCTTTTTTAATTTATTATTATTATTTTATTTTATTAATTATTTTATTAATATAACTTAGTACTTTTGTTTTTGTTGCCTCAATTTGCAATAGAACTTCTTGTTCACAATATAACATCGGCGACCTTTTCACATGTAGCATTATTAAGGAAATAAAACAGACATTACGATTAAAGAAATAAAAAAGAATTATAAATAAAGTAAAAGTATACATACGATCAGGAATAATATAAGTTGATCATGATTTTATAAGTGAAAGGGCGAGATTCATTAATATTAATTATTTGTCTCTTTCCGACAACACATAATTTTATTTTCAAATTTATGTTTAACAATGTTAATACACTACGATTGTGTTGGTAGGGGTTTATGGGTGGGATTATATAGATATCCCGCCCGCAATTATGTTTGGTTATAATTTTGTTGACCCTCGATGTAGCTTAGGTCCGGTCCCTTATTATACATTTTTTGGGATAGCACATCCCACAATGAGGGTTGGATAAGCAATCCATTGATTTTGGGCTTGGCTGATATAACTTCCAAATTACTCATTTAACCCGAAATCCCTTTGATGTCACTAAGAGAAAAAAATCAATTACCAAAATTATGCAATTATTCAAGATTAACTTGGGACATACTTTTATAAGCGACAACGATGGTTTATCAAGAAAATATATTGTGATAATTTTTTTGATTATGTATATATATATATATATATCTTTATATCATGTGTATATTTTATTTCCTGGGCTAGGCTCAATCAAATCTCATTAATTAATAGTGAATCATAGTATCAATATATTATGTGAGGTAAAAAAATCCATTTTTGGTCTCATAGGATTCAACTCTGGCCACATTTAATCCCACGGGAAATTTAATTCCGAAATTAATCCCACCTGAATCAATTTTGATACAAAATGTAATTTTGAAATTAAATTTCTCGTGAAACTAAATGTGGCCGGAGTCGAATCCTATGGGACCACAAATATATTTAACTCTAAAATAAAATATGAAAATACAAATGCTTGCAAGAAATACCGTTTTTATTAACTAGATTTTCCAAAATTCTTTCTAATTCCAAGTTTTAAGATTGACCAAAGATTTGATGTGATCATTTCTAATTATGTAATTGTTGTTTGAGTTATAAATGTACCCATCAAGTCAACAAGGCTTTGTTTTAGCGATACGGTGGATGGCTCACAATTTTATAATTATGAGTTCGATTCTCTATGAATGCTAGTAGCTAGATTGTAATAGTTCAATTAAGTTGAGGTCCCAAAAACTAGAGAAAACGTGTTTGGTTGTAAGTACCATTTATGTAGACTTTATTTTTCTTTTTTTAATACTAAATTACATGTGAAGTAAATATTCATAACAAGTTGAGTTCCCAAAATTAGGGGGAAATGTATTTGACAATTGTTGATGTGAACCTTACCACTGAATACATACAATTAAGCGACAACTTACAATTTTTTTTCATCATAAAAATAATTTTCGTGAGCTTAAAAGTAATAACTTAGCATCTGTTCTTGATTTGTGTGCTGAGCTTACGTGTTACGATATTATCCTACAACTAAAATTGTTTTCATTTAATAATTTTATGTCATTATTAACAATAATTTTCACATATTATTATCTTAACACAACATTTTCATAATATTATGCTCCAAGAATTATTGGAATTAATCCACGAGTTGTTGGGTAAATAAAGATGGGGGAGATTAAATTAATGCCACCCACTTGAGTATATATCCGACTGGTGTATACACCGTTGGATTGAATATGGTGATATCACAATTTCACCTTTCAACATCATTATTTTTAGATCCAACGACAAATACACAACTTGAGCATATAGACAAGTGGGTGACATCCCCCGGAATTGCAAGAGCAATGTTTAAATATTACCAAAAAAAAAAAACAATTAGGTGACATTTCATGTCCCATAAAGATAGATACATAGATAGTTGGGCCGCACGTTGTGCCTAAGCGGTTGGCCCTAATGTGCACGTGACCCTACAATCCATCAGCTGAACATCGCACGGGCACAAGATATGTTTAATCCATTATTAAAAAAATACCCTTTTATTAATTAAAATTTTATGTCACGAAATAGATTGTATCACCAACATTTATGATGAATTCATGGCGAAATTCTATCACTATAAGGAAAAAAAAACAATTTTCGAAGAAATTTCAGCAGAATTTTGCCAAAAACATGTATTTTTAGCAAAATTGTTATGCCGGATAAATGGTCGTCGCTTTTCAATTTTAATGGATTTTGAGCAGTTTTAGCCGTCGAAATGTTTTCAACGAATTTTTTGTGGAATTCTTTTAAATTTTTTATTATTTTTCAACAAAAAAATTATTTTATTTTAAAATTAAGGCAGAATTTTATTATTTTATATTAAAATCAAGCGGTGCCACTTGAGTATCGAACCCAGAGCCTCCACCCTCGTTCATGTGCCTTGGCACGCGTGCACTATATGCGCACATAATTCCACTGTTGTTTGTGAGAGCAAGGTTACGAATCCTCACCACATGCTTTGGCGAACGAACATCTTGTCGTTAGACCATTGATATTTCACTAAAAAAAAATGCAGTTTAAGTAACAAAGTAATGATACCAAATGTATATTTTGTCACTAAAATTTGATTTTTGGTGATAAAATATGATTTTGTTACCAAAATGTTAATTTTTAGTGAAGATAATAACAATTCGTTACAAAAGACAATAATTTGTTACCAAAACGTCAAACTTTAGCGACCACAAAGGATATTTGTTACGGAAAACAAGTTATTGTTACCAAAAAAAAATACTTTTTAGTAACAAATGAAAATATTACTTACGAATAATATAGTGTTGTCATTAAAAATAGTTTTGATTTATGACAACTTTGAAATTTGTTATGAAACATTAGACATGATTTATAATATATACTCGTTTATAGAGCATTAAGATTTTTTTTTTAATAACCGCTTTGTGTCTTTGGTGTTAATGGACTATTGAAACCCGTTTGGATATACTTTTTTTAGAGAAGAAACACTTATTTTTTGAAAAAAAAAAATAGCACTTTAGAGGAAAAAAAATGTGTTTGGATGTGCATTAAAATTTTGTTTGTAATTTTGAATTTTAGCAATGTATTTTTGAGTAGCTAAAAGAAATTAAAAAATTAAAAAATAAAAAAATAAAAAAATTAGTAAGATTAATAAAATTTGTTCACATAATTATATATATATATATATATATAGTCACACATAATTTTAGTTATAGTTAAAGATTTGATAGATAAAATATTCGGCATTCAACACATACGTACATATTTCAAATATTTTTCAAAAGTAATGGTGAAAAAATTTGCTAAATATTACACAAATGGATATTATATGATTTATTAAAAGTAAGAACACAATACGGAAGTGAAATTATGTTCGAAAGTAAAAATAAGACTTATTTTGATATTATATTTCCATAAATTATGGTTTTTATGTAATATATATAATAAAAAAGATTATTTAAAACTATTCATTAAATTATTTAATTTATAATCATCATATAAATTATATATAATTATTAATATTTTTATGAAGTATTACAAATTTGTTATTTATATGATATTCAATTTATAATTATCATGAATTTTGATATATTATACCAATAAATATTTTGATCTATTATAAATTTTGAAACGAATTTAATAAATTTTCATAAAATGAAAGTAATATTTTATCAAGTATTATACAGAATATGGTATATTTAATATTATTATATTAAAAGTTATGAATATTATTCGTTAAGTTCAGAATATGCATAAAAAATAAAAGTATTTTTTAATTATTCCTATGTACGAGTAATACATAAGTATAGTACGTGTTTTAACTAACAAAGCTCTTATAATTATCTGAATTTCTTTAATTAATACGTAATTAATTAATTAAATTAAATTAAAATTAAGCACTGGACGTAGAAAAACAAATAAGGATAATAAAACACCAAAGCCATCAACAAAATATCAATTAGCATAGCGGTAGCCCTTGGACAAAGTGTACACGAGGTCGGAAGTTCAAATTTCTCTAGCAATAGAGCAAAAAATCCTAATTAGGTCAGCATGCAGGTCAAGATCTAGTCTTGGAGTTGGCCCTTAGCTTTTTTTGATCACAAAAAAAATACCTTTTTTGACGAAAACCGTAATTCGTTATGAGAACTTTTAACTTAGGGCTTTATAGGGCGAATTTTGGTAAAAAAAATATTTGTTACCAAAAGTTAGTCACAAAAACTAGACGTTTTGTAGCGAATTTTTCGTTACAAAAGATTATTTTTTTGTAGTGTTTTTTAGTCTTTTCTATTCTTTTTTTTTAATACTTAGTTACCATATGTTTATGAAAGTATCAATTTAATAACATTTGAGCTGTAGTTACATTATTATTTACCCTTAGTTGCATTAAATTTAAGGTTAAATTATCAAATAATTTATTTTAATTATCAAATAATTTTTTATTAAGGTTTAATTATTATAAAAATAATAATTAATAACTATATATGTTGATTAATATCTATATATGTTTATAAGCGATGATTATACCAAATCATTTATTTACCCTTAGATGCATTAGATTTAAGGTTAAATTATCAAATCATTTATTTTAATTTAGTATAATTTCTATAGTATTATTACATTCAAATAACAACGACGACGACAACAACAACAACAATAATAATAATAATAATAATAATAATAATAATAATAATAATAATAATAATAAAGTTTATATAAAACGTTCCCCAATTATGTATATACACAAATATTATATATGCATCATACAATAATTTTGATTAAGGTTTCATTATTGTAAAATATTTAATTAATTGTTTTTTTGAAAATTCATCAAAAATAAAAAAAATTATTATTTTTATTTTTTAAAATTTTTGGAGGAATTTATTTCAGAAATTCCACTAATTGAAAATTAAAGAATTTTTATTTTTAAAAAAATAGCAGAATTTTCGGTCGAAATTACTTAAAAAAATTAAAAAAAAATAAAAACTTTTTATTTTTTTTAATTTTTGGCAAAAAATTAAAAATGATTTTTTTATTTTTAAAATTTTAGGCCAAATCAATCGTCAAAATTCTACCAAAAAATAAAAATATATTTATTTTTTTAAGTTTTTTAAATTTTTGCTAAAATTCCATTGAAAAAATCTGCCAAGAATCCCAATTTTTTCTTGTAGTTTATTAGATAGAATTAAAATAAAATTCAGGGAAAGCTACAATTTCCGTCTCCTACATATAACATTTTTGGTGTTTGGTACTTTAGGTATTCAAAGTTTAATTTTAGTCTAATAGTTTTTGAAAAAAAGGGGGTCAATTTCGGCAATTTGGCCGGACTCCAACAAAATGTGCTGACGTGGTCAATAAAATTGGAGATTGTGGTCAGTGATGCATGACGTGTTTGCCAAGTAGGATTTTTTTCCCACAACCTTGATGACATGGCTGACATGTAAGTATTTACATATGCTTTGTGTATTGTTTTTTTAAATGGCAACTTAAATGTATGTATTTTTTTTAAAATAAAAATCATCATCTTCCTCAAAAAAATCCTAGCTCACCCCACCACTCCCAACCACCCAGTTGCCACCACCCCCTCACTCCACCACCACTGCCCCCCCCCCCCCACCCCCTCCCTCCCTCCCTCCCTCCCTCCCTCCTCTCTCTCTCTCTCTCTCTCTCTCTCTCTCTCTCCCACCCTCCTCCTTCCTCCACCACCACTACCACACCACTACCCCTACCTCCTCCTTCCACCACCACCATGATGACAAAGCCCCCACGCCCTCCTCTCTCTCTCTCTCTCTCTCTCTCTCTCTCTCTCTCTCTCTCCCCCCCCCCCCCCCCCTCGATCTCTCCCTCTCCCTTTGGATATCTAGATCTCTCTCTCTACCTCCCCTTGTGGATCTCTCTATCCCTCCCCCTCAGGATCTCTAGATCTCTCTCTCTCCTTCTCTCTCTGCATGTTGGTGCCGGCGAACGATGGTGGCGTAGATGATGGCAGCTTATGTTTTGTATATTGTGTGTGTGTATATAAATGTATATATTTATAAATATTTTTGTATATTGTGTGTATATATATTTGGTTTACTTGTCAACACACGTGGCAAATAATGTATTTTAATTAAAATTATACCCAACTAAGCAACCTGGTTAGACAAAAAGGCGGAAAATTTAAGAAAACACTCAATTTTATTGACCATGTCAGCAGAATTCGCAGGTCCAGCCAAATTGGACCAAAATTGACATTGTTTTGAAAAATGTAGGACTAAAATTGAAGTTTGAATACTTAAAGCACCAAAAACCAAAAACATTATAGGTAGCGGAAAAAAATTGTAATTTTCCCTAATATTCAGTAAAATTACATTTATTAATGAATTTATGACAAACATGATATGTCATATAACATTCTACGATGAATTTTTTATAAAATTTGTTATAAATTATTCCATTAATGAAGAATGTACTTTCTTATAGTGATGGAAGCCCATAAACTTTTCTGGTTTAGCAATATTAATTATAGGGTTAAAACGTGATTTTCGGTAACACTAATCAAAGTGATATTAGTATAGAATTCTAATGAGACGGAAAAAGGTGTCCACAGAATAAGAATCTTGTATTTCATGAAGAAAAAGTATTCATACTTGGAATACCGAAAGTACATTGGTTTTTAATTATTTCCTTTATATGCCTTCTTAATTTATTTAACAAACTTTCGACAATTGCCGAAAGGAAGCGAAATGCTTTCTTTTGTGGTCTGAAAGTGCTAAAACGACGTCGCGCTTAATGTAATACCCACCCCGAAAGAAATATGAACCTTTTTTTGGTTAATATTATCATACGAAATACAAGAAGGTTGGTATTTAATTGTTCGATAATTATCCAAAGGCGGAAAAAAGTACATGCCTATATGGTTTCCTACGACTTCAAAATTGTTAATTATTGCGATCAAAATTTAATGTACCTATTATTTTTGGACTATAAATAATAGGTTAATAATATATTTTTAAAATTTTAATATGAGAATAAAGGGTCGTATAATATTATATTAATTAATATTTAATATAAAAAATTATTTTCAGTGGCGCCGCAGCATACGGTTTCATATTAGAAATAGTGAAAATACCACTAAGTTATTTGTTTATTTTATACTTGTATGTAATTAGTTTGCTTGGACAGATTAATTGATTATTGAGAAGTTGTGTCTATCGGATTGTTTATTTATTTTGTAACCCTTATTAGGGCAAATGTCACAAATATTCCCTCAAGTTTAAGGTTAGAATCATTTTAGTTCTTAATCTTTAAATTGGAATAATTTAATCCTTCAAGTTTTAATTAAATTTCACTTTAATCCTTCAATCAATTTCTCTAGGGGTAAAATTATCAATCTAAATTTTAAGTTGCACGTTAATTCTTAAAATTTTATATTTTTTTCACTTTAGCCCTTCACAATTTATTTTTTTACACTGATTCTCACAAACTTACAAATGTAGTATTATATACTCCTACTAGTGTTGTTACCACATACTACCTATAAAAGGACCAAAATTAAAATTTATCATATAGTAAAATAAAAACAAACAAAAAAAAAAAGAACAATACTCCGTGGCTACCACAAATTGTTTATGTGGAAATATTTCTAAAATAAGGTGTTCTTGTAACGATAAAATCTTGGAATATGATTTTCAATTTTGAAAGATATGTGATAACTTGTGACTTTATATTTTCCTAAACCTTTGAGTCTTCTTTAGATTAATTGTGGTTTCGTGCTTTTCCTTTTCTTTTTTTGAAAATATTATATACATCTACCTACACTTACAACATTATTAATTTCTACAATTTTAAAATCAAACAAAAAAAGCTTAAGGAATAAGGTGGAAAAAAATTTTCAAAGAGTGAAGTGCAAAAAATATATATTTCAAAGGATTATAGTGAAGTTTAAACTTTAATTCATAATTTCTCCCCCCAAAAAAACTGATCGAATGATTAAAGTGAAATGTAATTAAAATTTGAATGACCAAAATATTGCGCTTTAAAAATTAAGGACTAAAGTGATTATAACCTTAAATTTCAGGGATCATTTGCGACATTTGCCCTCCATATTATGTTGTAGTATTGCTTCAGATGTACATTATAATGCAATTGATGAGTGACTTGTAACGAATTCATTCGCTCATAATGAGGTCTAATAGTAATTAATTAACATATCATATATTAGATTAATTGAGATAGCATTTGAGAAAACTTTTCTGTAAGGGTTTTGTGAAAAATAATGTTGCGGAGACTTGAAAATTCCGACATGAATATGATGTGATATAGAGCCCGTTTAGATGATTTTTTTCAAAGAAGAAGCACTTATTTTAATAAATAAATAAATAAACACTTCAAAGTAAAAAAAAATGTTGTTTGATGGGCTTTTTTTAAAAAGTAGAAGCCTAAAAAAAGCCAAAAATTTACGGTTTTTTAGACTATACTCGGAGTAGTTTCAAACAAAAATATATTTTAAAGCACTTTTAATTATTACATTCAAATGCAAAATTGTTTGTCTAAAAAAAACTCTACTATAAAAAACACCAATCGAAAAGCACTTTTTTTAAGCAATATTTTTGAAAGTTTTACGGTAGAATCTATCTCCAATATATAGTACTGATGTGAACATACATATATATATACACTTTTATACATATCTTTAGTAAAATATTTATGAAGACTTACAGATACAATTACTGAGACAAAGAAATTCATATGATTAATAGTGTCAAACTCTATTAGTGTGCATATGATATGATCTATCACTTGCGCCTATCTTTAGGGAAATAAAAGAGATTTTGATTTTAATAAATAAATGTAAAGAAAAAAAAACAATCTTTTGGATGAAGCAACATTTTTCCAAGTAGTTTTTTAATCTAAAATTATTTTGTTATATCACAAGAATAGATTTGAAAATATATATATATATATAAAAAAAAGTGTATACACCAATTTTTTTATTTTAATATATAGACATGTCAATTAAAATGTTAGAATAATGTCAACCGTGGTGTCCAATTGTTCCAAAAGTACTCATCATATGCCCCACATGCTTGCAAGAAGAAAATTTCCAATCTAAAAATCCACTAAAAAGTAAATTTCAGTCCCCACGAGGGCCACAACCAAAACAAAGCACTTGCATAACCAAGCTAGAGAGGTTCATTATTTTCACATATTTTCACCCTTCAAAAACCCAAAACACAAAAGATACAAATTGATAAACCAAGAAAATGACCACCTCACCATGGCCCCATTCATATAAAGCATCTTTCCCAATTTATTATTAGTAATTTGGGAATTTTGATGTAGCTCTCCCAATTGACTTCCTTATTCAATTCCATGCATCTTTCTGAACATGCCCACAAACTCACACACTTTGAGAGGATGAGGTAGGATTTTGGCCACACTTTCCCTGTGCTTGCATCTGCTGATCCAAGCTGCGATCTTGGGACACTCATCCTCAATCTTGAATCCTCCATATTTCTCGTACGCCGGGAACCACGAAGACAACCCGATTAGTACGATGTCCACGAACCCAAAGGTGTCTCCCCTGAAGTAGTGTTTGCCCCCCATTGCCCCCTCTAGCTTCTTAAGAATGTCAATGAATTCTTTCTTAGCTAAGTCCAGCTTCTCCCCTTTGCTCTTCCAGATTGCGCTTCCAGCGTCGAACACCTGACAAGGTTATGGATTTTAATTTTTGACGAGTAAGATAATTACTTCTTTTAAAAACTACATTAAACTTCACCTTACAAGAACCTCCCCTAAAAAATTAGTAAATTAATGTTATACCCTATTCGTTTCCAGATTACTTATGAATCAATATAACTTTCCTTATCCTTCCAAACAACCATTCGAATTTCTATCACATCAAACAAAGTGAACATGACCTGCACAGACACAAAGCAACCAAGAGGTGAGAAACCGAACCTTTTTGTCGATGAAGTCAGCCCAGAACCGGGCCCGGGACCGCCCGCAAGAGCAAGAAGGCAGCAAGGGTGGCTCAGCAAAAGTCTCATCAATGTAGTACACAATGTTGGTGGACTCAACAATGGGCATTCCATTGTGCAGGAACACAGGAACCTTCTCATAAATGGGATTAGATTTCAGCAGCAGCTCACTCTTCCCTCCAAACAGATCCTCCTCCTGTGTCTCATAACTCAGCCCTTTCTCTTCCAACGCGATTTTCACTCTCATGCAAAATGGGCTCACCCAAAAATCCAACACAGTGAGCTCATTTTTCGACATATTGATCAGTTGTAAATTTTTATTTTTTTTTTGAATTTTTTACTTTTGATTGATGATGCAGTGTTACAAAGATTTGTTTGTTTATATAGGGATGTTTTCTTGAAATTCCAATGCAAGATTATTGGTTGTATGAGCCGATAGAGCTTTGGTTTCACCGTTGCTAGTTGTGTTTTCTTGAGGGATTGTTTGTTTGTAGCTTGGACATGGGCATTTTTTGCCTGCAATTAATCTTGTTTTCTATCTGTTTGTCATGGCTTATATATGTATTCGCTCCATAAAGAGATTAAAGAAAAACTTTAGAATTAATTAGTTTATGGATTTGGTATATGTATATGTGTCTCAAGAAGGAAATTATATTATTTAGAAAAAGGTGTACCAGGATTTGCAAAGATGTTGGCAAGGTCGCCCCTATATAGAATCTCTGTAGTACCTAAATCTAAATTAGTCAGCCAATAAGTTAAAACCGAACTAAGTCAAATAAATGAGCCACTTATAATCTCATGGTTTATCTATTGAAAAATGAAAAGCATACCATGATAATTTAACGGCGTTGTTGCCAATGTAACCAATTTAAGGTCGGCCACCTGTAACTCATCTTTGATAAACATAAATCTAATTGCCAATATACACGCTGAAACAAATTTTTAGATCTAAATTGATGTCCTTTTCTTTACCATAAGGGATCAAATACATCGTTTTTATCAATTACACTGATTTTAAATCAAATACCCACAATAACAAGGGAACCCTTGTATAGAAACTGTACAATTATTCTTCAATTTACAAATAAATCCACCAACAATACAATAAATCATCACACAACAATGCAAATAACCATTTAAGACAAACAAAATGAACTGGTAACGTATAATGAAAATTCAGGGCAAGAGTTCAAACAATTGTTTGTCCCATACTGTTTTTGTGATATATGTACCAACCTATTTTGACAGTTCTCTGTACAGTTGTGCACATAGGCAACATATCTTTCCTGCGGGCTAAACAACTAAAATGGGTGTTACGATTAAACAGTTTGCGTAATACGACCGCCTACTTATCATGAACATCGATATATACACAAATATGAAGGTAGTGATCAGGGTTCATCAAGTTGTTCACGACCCATCCAAATGGAATCTCCAGTTTTGGCTCGATTCCCTGAATGCGAACAAGCTTGATCTCACCATCTGATAGTGACCTCGCCCTGGTTTCTTCAGGGCTTATTGAACTGCCTCCATCAGATCTTGTCTCACCCTCCGCTTGTCCACACGTGTTGGCATCTACCAAGGTTTCTTCAGTAAAAAGCTCGGGTAATAGCACTTTTAATGCATCAAACAAGGTGAAGCGTTTGCCTGCAACATGATGACATGCATAGTGGTATAAGGCTTTAGGGATGCAGACCGAAGACCTGCTCAAAAGACTAGTCCTAAATGAGGTCACCAGTAAAACAAAAATTTTTAGAGAAGATACATCAATCTTTGCGCTGCTGCAGTTTAGGAGGAATTAGGGAAAAATCAACAGAACAAGTCCACATGTGAAACAAAAATCAATCATGAATTTAAAAAATACTTCAAAAATCTAAACATGCTAATGAACTCATTCACATTGAGGGGTGGCTTTCAGAAACACGAGGTCTCAGTGATTCTCAACCAGTTCAATGCAAAGTGGAAATCAGTTGTAAATGTTTAAAACGGAGCATTTAAAGACTGATAGCCCCTGCCAAGAGCTAGCTCTTTTATCCAGAACTGGTGAACATGTTTCTGTTGGAAGGTCACTACATACTTGCCAAGACCAATAGATGAGGAGTAAATCTTTGATGTTCACGACGACTAATGCTAGAATCTCAGTTCTACAAAAGTTTAGGCTAGTGAAACTTCTAAATTGTACTCAAGGTCATTAACTGCTCCCGGAAAAGCATTTGGGCCGAAGCTCAATAACATATGCAACTTTTAAAAGCTCAAAGAAGTGTTTTGACCCATGATCAATTAAATGGAAATTGCTTTCAACTTACCTTCACCATGAACCTCAACAGGACGATTCATATAACAAATGTTTTCCCAGCTATCAATAGTAGGTGCATCTTCTAAATCATCAATATCTTCCTCAATTGTCCTTATGTATAACCGAACAGGTATTCTACCTGATGAGAAAGATAGATATACAGTCAAGAAACTGTAACCAAGAGGTTTAAACCTTAAGTACAGAAAAGGGATGACAATAAATCCCACTACACTTAATAATCAGTGTTGACATTTTCCATTCTGTTATAAAGAGTTCTATCCAAAGATAGTCTAAATTGCAAGTCATCCCCACTTTTAGGTTAAGTGGTTACTTCCCCCTTACAATAAGAAAATCCTGTTCCGTTTTGGCTCAGACCTTGATGCTGCCACTCAGGCATTACTCAATAGAGGAGCAAGGCTGACAGAAATACTCAAACAACCACAATATACACCATTGCCAATTGAAAAACAAATTCAAAAGATAATCAAGGTCTCCAAGAACCTATACTTGCAACTGATCCAAGGAACTATTTGCAAGTGACACACAAAAACAACATTGTACACAGCAGAGGTCATAAACTGGAAGGTTGGGATGGGTTTGTACTGGCTGAAAATGGGTTGCTTAGCAACAAGCTGAGACCAAACCTACCTATATTTACGAGGGTATGGTGAAGGTCAAACCTGGTTTCCATTAAAACTGCAACAATCATCTGTAAAAGGAATGTTAGGTGTGGCCTGATGTTGTAAGGGATAAGGTCATTCAGATTGTGAAGGAGATAAACTGTTATGAATTATGAAAGGTGATCGCGGTAGGTGGAACAAACAGTTCACATTGAATTCAGAAGGAAAAAAAAAATCACATAAAACAGGAAAATGTCCCAAAGAAAGGTGTTATCATGAAAATGCACTGTATAACAAGCAAGGGTGGCACTGCACATGGTCAAACCAGTTTGCATTTTTGAAATACTAAAGCTGCATGTTGGACACCCATTGCCTCCAATATCCCAAATCCTACTATATTATCTTATGTTCTTTTTTTCATTTCTTAGGTACTGAAAATATTTCTCAAACACTGATCAACCAATCAAACTTCATGTGGCTGACATCTTTGACTTGCACCAAATTGAATCTAACCCACCCAACATAACTCGTAATTCTTGCCGCCCAACCATATTCCTGGAAACTTGTGGATTCACAGATCATAACTCATTTCGCCACAATAAACCTGAGCATAGAAAATAAATTCAGCATCACATGGAAAGGTTTGAACAGCTCATGGTAGTGTATTGATCTCTTAGCACTGCATTTAAGATAAGCCCGCAGTTCTGAGTATTCATTTAATGCACAACTACATGACCAACTATTTTTTCTCCAACCAAACCTCTCCTTCGGTGCCTTAAGCCAGCATAACAATCCTAAATCTCACCTGTCCTGGTTGTTCCAGTAGCATCCGTATCATTAATGCCTTGACGAACCTTGGCAATGTACGAGTTTGATTTGAGAGAAAAGTCATCTCCAACGATGTCTAGTTTGAGTTTGAAAGAAACACGAAGGTAGGCTTCAAGCTGGCCTGGGCATAACATTATTTTGAAGTTAATACTGAAGTTAAATAAAGGTTTGGAGTGAGTGTTTAGGGAAGCTGATGCATCAAAAGATCAAGAAACAACAGGAAAGACTAAAAAAGTGCCAGCCAATTCAATGCATAGTTAATCAAGAGTGCAGATCAGTCAAGCATAGAGCTGCTTACCATGTAAGACAGAGCCCCAAAGTTCTGCTTGATCAGATTGAGACAGATTCATAATATTCTTGCAGTTGCCATTGATAATATATGCTGCCTGTAGAGAAGTACGAAATTATATCATATAGATTACAGGAGGTGGACATTCTCCATTCTCTTCTACTGGAAAAACTTATATAAAGCAATAGAAGTATTTGCTGAAGGGAAAACGAAAAGAAGCTCAAAGAACACAGAACATAGAGAACAGGATATAAAAGTGCTTAAGCTAAGAATAAATTAACAACCCAAGCTACAGGTCTGTTTCCCATCGCGAACTCATAAAAATTGGATATGGTTTCTTCCACTGGTTGGTCAAGTGTTCATGGATCAAAGTCTTTGCATATTATCTTGCTTTCCCCATCCTAAATTAAGTGTCATCGTTTAAAGGGACAAGTGTGTTTCCTTCCGCTGGTAAATGCATGCATGCATATGCAATTAAAGAATACAAATCTACTTAAAAGTCTGAAATGATGATGGTTAACACTGCAAAAGCATAAAATTATACCTCACCTCTTTCAGCTCATTTATAAAGCTCCACTTTACACAGTCTTCACCTTCACAAGGTGTTAATACATTTCCCGGATATCCTCTAAAATGTATCTGCAGGAGATTTGATAGCGCAGCAAGTTAAAATTGATTAAAGCATAAGCATGTAATGAATGAATTATGTTTCAGTTTTTTGGATTGGGCGGGTGACCAGTAACGCTTCACGCTTCTGATGTAGACAGCAAAGACGAGCAAAAGAGTCCAAAATTGCAACAAATAGTGAGGGCTATATGCTACATTGTTGCGATTTACTTTAGGTGTAAAGCTATGCCTATAGAAAGTAACTTTGGCACACAAGATGAAACAGCCGAGACACATTCCTTTTGCTTGGCAGAGTCATACACAAACACAACTCCAACCCTTTCTAACAGCATATTTTAAGAAATTACATAACATAGATTAATTATGCTGTCCACATTAGACCCATTATGTCTCTCAAAGCACAAGTGATGTAAGAAAGAACAGTAGTTGTGTTCTTTCACAAGAGTCACTCCAACTCCTAAGATGTTAAATATCATCCAAAACCACAATGTAAAGCTCAATTGGAACGTCCCTGTGACATAAAACAAACTATTTTATTAAGGTAAGTGTTGCTGAATTTTCATTTATTAGATATCATTCCGTTCTATCAAGTTAGTTCAGTATGAGCCATGAAGTAAGCACGCTGATAATTTATTCATTCTATCAATTCACCCTTAGTCCAACAAAAAATACTATGCCATTACTTAAATGCTTACTTAAATACTAATTGTGTACATCGCAGTTTAACTGAGAATTCAAGGTAAGCCAGAATTAACTTCATACAGTTACGTTCCAAGGCCTCTCTGGTTCGGCGCAAAGAAGATCAAAAAGTACCCCTGTTGGTATATACCTGACATATATGTGAACAACATCAAAGAAAACAACTCAGAAGCAGCACTAATCTTGTCAAGGAAACAGTACGAGAAATAACTAGAGCAACCAGCCAACAAAAAGTAAATTTATTAAGACAAAAGCTCTCCCACCCACCCCAACACGCACGCACGCACGCACAAAATAAACAATAAAAGAAAATGAAAAAAAATGGAAGGGAAGAAGAAGAAAGGAAAAAAAAAAAAAAAAAAAAGAAAACAAGCACCCAATTAGAAATGCAAGCTCCAAATTTTCATAACATAGTGATTAAAATAGATGTGATCATCAATGAAGTCATTCTCATTGTACAGAAAGAAAAGAACCAAAGAAAAGAAGAATGACAACTTGCTGAATCAACTAAGATAATGGACATAGAACTAAACATTTTCTCCTCATCACCAAAGGCATTTCTGCAGTGCCTTCTCCATCCAGTGAAATTTTCTGGGGGTTCTTCAGAATATGTGGCAGTTGTGGAAACCATCAGGTTCCGTTTTATTATTAGTTAACATTCACATTTTCCATTTTGTATGTAAAAGCAGTATTCCAAGTTCGTCACTTTGGTACATATTGTAACTATCTAAAGCACACCTTTCTACTATCAATTGGACAGAAAAAGAAACATGATATAACACAACAAACAATGTTTCCATCAAAAGAACCATGCCCAGATTATACGGATTAAAACGGAATTGGGGATTTTTTAAATCATTATTCAAGTCAAGCTGCCTGATACATACCACTTGAGCGGCAATCCTCTGTACTCAAACCACACCGTGTCAACTCCAGGAGGAAGAGAACTGCTAAAGAATGGCTTGATCTGCGGTATTAAAAGAGGCAGATAACCCATCCGAGGGGCCAATATCTATAACGAAAACCAAACCACAAGAAAAGGAATAATATTTAATAATAGCAATTCGGCAGTCCTCAACATACTCCAAAACATTCTCAAAGATATTTCATCCAGCTTTTAACACACAAAACCCGCACCATTTTGGAAAAATATCCGCAAGAAACTAGACAGTACCTATAAACACAGTGACACATATCCTCATGGTCTTGTCCAAAGCAAACTCAAATGAAGCAGGACACAGGGAAGGAAACAATATGCAAAGCATGCAAGGACAGAAGAAATTGTGTTTTAAAGGTTTACGAGACACAATTGCTAACAGGTTTCAAAAAACGCACTGTTCGAATAAGTTACAAGGGAACCACTTTGCACAGCGAATGTCGCTGAGAAACTGCCAAACCACGTGGCCAGTCAAGAGGGGTCATAACTAAATAGCTGAAATCTAATAGATTCTAGTTTTTGGTGCTATAACTAAATCTGTTAAATGCTAGTGGAGCTGCATAAGGAAATTGACTATAAGTACAAGCACTGTACTCATGAACCGATCAGCGGCGCAACTTGAGATTGAATGCAATTTAGCTTGTCTTTCCTTTCTGTTGCTTTTTCATTCTGCATTTCATCTCTTACCCTTCACCAGATCCTCTTACCAAAAAAGTATTCATTAGAGATCCTTAGTAAGGTTTATAACAGTCAATTCACTTAAAAGACAATTTTTGAAAGAACCACTGGGCAACCCTCAAAATGCAGCCATAAATAGTCTGAAACACAACCAATCAAACACCCAAAACCACAGATTGAAGACCATACGGGGAATATCCAAAACCACAGGCAGTGCCTAAAAAATCTACCAACAAATATTCTCACAATCATTTCATCAAACACTTGATGCAACAAAACAAAGTAAACCGAAACGGCTCACCAAAGCAGGGGGAGGCGGGGGAAGCGTGGTGACTTCGGAGTCGTGGAGATGAATCTGAAGCGGTATGGCGCCGCCCCACACGTACCGCTGCGCCTCTGTTCCTCCTTTATGATCCATTACCCTGACTGCAATGGGGTTTCAAGAAAAGGGGATGATAAACCTGATTTTTTCAGGCTCTGGGTTTTTTCACTCCCACCTATACGATTCCCGTGTAGTCTCGAGGAAGTTGAAAGAGTGAAGAAACATTTTTTGCCCTTTATATATATATACATATATATATGTATGTATATATATATTCATGCGAATTCAAAGAAGAAATTTTTGTTTTAACTTGCGAAATAGGTAAAATGTCACAACTAAAGAAGTTATTTTGCATCTACCTCCCTAAACTATGTAATAATAAGAAGAAGAAGACCAATTTACTTAAAAAGTAGAACTCTAAAATGAGAATTTGATTTCTTTTAAAAGAAAAAGAAAAAACAATGGAGAAAATAATGAAAATTAGAGACATAAGAAAATCAATTACCTTAAGGACGAAATAGATGTTAGGGAAAAAATACTAAAAACTTTTGAAAAATTAAATTTTATATTCTAAAAACCCATTCCACCAAATTAATTCAGTCAAGAAAACCCATTCCACCAAATTTTCATACCAAAAAATCCAAAAATTAAATTTTTTTTTTTTACTAAATTACCTTTTAGCTTTTTAGACTAATAAACTTAATGAATTGATTTTTTTTTTAATAAAAACGTTTTCTTTTGGGATTTTAAATTGATTCGTATATATGATAATTATAATAAATTATTATTTTGTAAGTTTTTTTAAATTTTAAGATATATAAACTATGAAAAAGCATTTCATTAAAATTTTAAAATGTATAAAATATAAATAAGATAATTTTAATTTTTTAAACTTACATGAACCAAAAGAAAAACTAAAATTTTAATAAATTAATTTTGATAAAAAGGTATATAATATATTTATAGGTAAATAAAATTGGTTCATAATTAAATATTAGAAGATTAATGTAAGAAATCCAATGGGTAATTTTGTTTGGCAATAGGCAAAAATAGGCTTACAAACGATTTCTACTTGCAATTTAAATGTTTAACTTCAAATAAACAAAAGTTACATCATATTTTATTTCATTACTTACAAATAATAATGATGATGGTCCTGCGACACCTCCATCCGGGGTCATAGCACAGATACTGTCCCGCCTGCGTGGTCTTATGCAACAGGATTGCGTCCACGGGGGGTTTTCACAAAACGCGTCTATGCTATGAGAGTACGCCTGGACCTTTAAGGCACTCAAGCGCCTCGTCTGCCACCGATGTGGGATACCATTTTTCAGCCACATCATAAGCCCCCCCCCCCCAGACGAGGGGACTTGAGGCCCTTCGGGCCCCACAGTGGGCGCCATATGATGATGGTCCTGCGACACCTCCACCCGGGGCCATAGCACAGATACTGTCCCGCCTGCGTGGTCTTATGCAACAGGGTTGCGTCCACGGGGGGTTTTCGCAAAACGCGTCTATGCTATGAGAGTACGCCTGGACCTTTAAGGCACTCAAGCGCCTCGTCTGCCACCGATGTGGGATACCATTTTTCAGCCACATCAAATAATATTAGGCATTCAATCATATGAGCATATATATCTTGTCCAAGTTACGATTAAAAATATCAGCTCGCTAGTACTAAAAATATTATACTAATTCATAGATGTGCAAATAGAATACAAATTTTAACACAAAAATTAAACTCAAACAAACTATTTACATTTATTTTGTTTATGTTAAATAAGTTAGTTCTTTTTGATAAAATAGTGTATTATTCATCAATTATTATATGAAAAATGTATAATATGATTATTTGATATTTCATAATTCGTATTAAGAGTACGAGTATTGCTCATCAAATTTCAAATCCATACCATCTAATAATTAATAACATTATAATTGTCAGAGTTATTATAATTAATTTCATATTTGATTATACATAGTAACCATAATTGATTGATAATACAAATCCATGGTAACCTGTGTCACATGTAATCCTTCTACTCTACCAGTACAACAAATTATAGACCACATAAAAATGAATGATTTACGTTAAATATATATATATATATATATATATATATAAGGGTTAAAATTAAAAGTGACTGATTAGTCACCTTTCCCTAGTAAAATAGATATACGAAGGAGATACCTGCTCATGTCTCCATCAGGGGTTAAAAAATAAAAAGAAAAAGAAAAGGACATAGGCCGAGTGGCCTGGCTCGTGAGCAATAAATGTAAGCCCTTACATTCAATCGCGGGCCTCCCAAAGGCGTGAGCCCACACAATTGCGAAAAGCCCATTTGGTGAACATTGTGTGAGACGTGACAGTTTGGATGGGTTAGGTGGATTCGAGTTGGATTAGCACAGGGATACACTACAAAATCTCAATCATAATCCAATTTAATTGAGTTCGTATCAACTCATGTTGACATAACTTAAATCGGATTGACCCATTAATTCGATAACGAAAAGTCGAAAACCCAACCCATTTTTGTTGCTTTAACATTACTTTTATTTTTTTGCTTCACAAAATATTTTCTTATTGAGTTCTTCATGACATGCCTTAATGATCACAAAAATGTTAGAAATCTTATAATTAGCAATAACAATATAGGAGTTGAAGTTATAAATGGATGTAGATGCAAATAAATCTTCCATTTGAAATGCAAACAAGTTGGGCCTTTATATACCCTTTACCAGTTTGTTTCCCGCAATGTAGACTACTGAATGGGCCACAATGGAGAACAGCTTAGCTAGTTTCTTGTTTAGAAATCATAATAAAATAATAGTTTATCCATTCAATATCTGGAGATTTCCAAGCGGTGTTTGGAATAGAACTAAATTGAGATCTTTGACATCTGTCATGTGATCTTAGCTTTGTGTCACCACACATCTTCGGGGTTAACCAACCTTCATGTATTCCGGCTTCACGTGAAAAATGAAATATTGTCAATGTCCAATTAGAATTGTCCAGATTCAGCTTAAGGTAATCAGGAGACTCGCGTTCCATCTAGAGAAAGTTGTTTACAACCACTCCTACAGGCGCTCCAGTTTTTTTTTTGTTTTTTTTTTTAAAGAAAATTGCTTTTAATACGAACTTGGAAATTAATTTATAAAGTTTTAGAAAAAATAAAAATATAATTGCAGGCGATTAAAATTCGTCCAATCAAAAGTTGACAAGTATAAATTAAAATATTAAATATTAATTAAATCTTCTACTTATATTTTGGAAGCCCTTAAATTTACTTCCAATATTAAATAGTTGATTTTAATTAACATTTTAATATTTATTTTATCGACGAATGAGGTGTCGTCATATATCAATATGAAGCGTCATGACCAATTAAATCAAGTCGTGCAGCTCAAAAGTCCAAAATCAATCAAATGGTAACAAGTGGCGCATTTGGTGACGTGGACCAATTAAATTATGACACGCAAAAAATATTTTTCTCTTTAATAATAATTTATATTAAATAAATAAATACCAAAGAATGTGCTAGCAATCTAAAGATCCTGCATAAACGCTTATAAATAGAGGTCATTTGGAACTCAAAATTATAAAAAAGTTTTCAAGAGCAAGAGAAGCCAAAAAGATCCCGAAGTTTTCTCAAGGCAAGCTCAAGAAGATTCATGAAAATTAGAAGTGAAATTCTTAGCGTTCTTTGTGAAAGTCATCGAGTCAAGACGTTCAATTCGCGATCAAAGTGTTAGCCTCGTGTTTTGGCGTTTCTCTTGAATCAAATCCACATTGATTAAAATGATGTTCAAGGCATTCTTCTTGAAGATCATCAAAATAAGGCGTTTGATCTGCAATTAAGATGTTAAATTGGCAAATCAACGATTTTCCCCAAGTTATATTCAAGTCAAGCCTGTGTTCGTGGTGTTCTGCAAGAAGTTTATCAGAATTTTCGATATTTGATTCGTAATATAGTTACTTAGTCTACGAATCGTATTATTAGAGTGACAAATCAAATTCGGAGAAAAAAAATCAAGGAATTAATCTTTTAAGGATTATTTTCACTAAATTATATTATTTTCAAATATTTGTCACATATTTTTTGTCTTATAATTTGTAATTTACAGACTTGAAATCGTGCGTAAACAGTAGTAATAAATGCTATTTTTTGTACTCTTAACAACTGATAAAAACACGTCTTATTTCTTAAATTTATTTCATACAAGAAATAAACAATTAAATTCAAGCAATAGTTATATATTACTTTTTAAAAAGGTAAAATCTTATGCAATCAAATCTATTGAAAGATCTTCATACTGTTGCTCGACAAATATTATTCTCTATATATATATAAAATCTTATAGCATCACATCTGTATCACATATTTTCATTTATTTATGGCACATGAAGAAAAGATCTTAAATTATCTCACCATTTTGTCCTTCGGTCTTTTTCTTCCTCCACTTTTTTTTTTCTTTTTAATTAAAAATTTATATTATAATTTTTAGGTCAGATTAGCTCGAAGTTTCGCTGCGTAGGACACATGTCACTGTATCAAGCACTTTAATAAATCCGCCAAAAAATATGTCATAAACAAAAATGAGAAAAAGAGCAAAACTTGTGGCTATTAATTTTTCAACGTAAATAATTTCCTAACATATAGGTCCGGAGACATGTGGTCGAGAAACACCCTCCTCATTCTCTCTCTTTCTCTCTCTATATGTATAGGCTGTATGTATCGCTTTCTCTCACTAAATAAAAATAAGACGTGGCCGGCATTGATAGCTGTGGGGCGGCTAGTGGCGGTGACGTGGCGAAAAAGCGCAAAAAGGTCCGTCGCCACCACTTGGCGGACCCCACACCTAAAATTTAAATGATTAATATTTAATCTTGAAAAAATGTCATCTTCTCATCCTCATCCACTACGCACCACCACACTTTGTTTCTAATCCACAACTCTCTCTCTCTCTCTCTCTCTCTCTCTCTCTTCTATTTTAAGAGGCTGTAGATATTTTGGCTTTTCAAATAGATATCCTCTTTGCAAATAATGATGCGTTTCGTGTTATCTTAATTCCTATGTTGAATAAGTGAGTATATATTATACATATATATATATATATTGATGAATTTCACTTTGCCCCCTTGATTATATATTGAATTTCATTTTGCCCCTCGGAATTATAAAAGCGCACGCTTTTGTCCTCCAAGTAAGAAATTATATTTGTTTTCTTTAGTTTATCTATGTTTTAATACATTTTAGAAAATATTAGGATTTTGACACAATAATGCACATAGTAATACGAGAATGTAATCAAACTAGACCAATTATATGATAACGGAATTAAGTTTTTATATAAGTAATATTGTTTATTCAATGAACTTTATATTAAAAGTTATTAATAGCCATAAGGATAGCTTTATCGAAACCATCATTTAAACGACAAAAATGTTGAGGGAACAAACCTTAAATTTAAAGATGAGGATGTAGGGTAAGTCAAATGTTTCCTAAAAATTTTAATATTATGAACAACACACTAACAATATACATAATCCTAATATAATGTCTTTGGCTCAATCGCAAGTAGGAGTCTCATAATTACGAGATCATATATTTCAATTCCATTAATATAGCTATTGAATAGGCAAATATCGATTTTACAATTTACTATATTCTTCCTCTGTCCCACAATAGATGTCGTTTTAAAAATATTTTTTTGTCCCATAATATATGTATTTCTCACATTTCAAGAGGGAGTTTATTATTTTTTTTTAATATACTCTTAGACAATAATTAATATTTTTTGTACGTTTTTGAAGAATCTCCCAACAAATCATTAATTATGGAGATAATTTAGTCAAATTAATCTATAATTAATGGTGTGAGTTCATTTTTTTAATCCTTGTGCAATAACCTAAAATGACATCTATTATGGGACGGAGGGAGTAGTAATTTTTTTTTGTATATGATAATTAATGGCAATTGATGCTATTATTTGCTATTAATTTTAAATTTGTGGAGGTAAAAAAATGCATAAAAATTATTGCACTTGAGATCCAAGTAATTTACAAAAGTTAAAAAAGTAAATTAAGAATTATACTTTTACATTCAAGATATTAATTGTACTTTTATTTTGACAAGGCTATGTCTAATGTAAATATTTTGGCTATATATAATATATGTGGTGATTGAGTTATGATAATAACGCACATTGATTGTAACAAAGCAATATATATTGCAAAACTGTTTGACATAAATTACATCGAATCATGTCTTATTGGTTAACTTGTTGTTTTCATGATCTAAAATGTGATTTAAGTTATTTTTTTTGTTCATTCATTTGATTAGTGTGTGATGATATGATCACATAAATTAGATACTCCACTAGCAGTTATTAATTATATTTGTTACCTTTTTTTTTTTTGTTATTTATTTTCTTCGGATGATAAGACTTACAATTTATTGCAACGTGATAGCAACTTATAACAAAACCAACATTAATCATATCTAAATAGTAAATATTTTGAGTTTACCAAAAAATATATATATATATATAAATAGTTTGGTCCTGAATCTATTTTTATTAGCTCAATGCAAAAATTGTTGAACAAATAAGCTGTCACATTTTATAATTTGGCATCTTCAATATTTTTAAAATAAATTTGAAATTATGGAATTCCTATTTTATAGTGATGAAATCACTTTGCCTTCAAATTATTTCGATTTTACACCCAGCCTCTAAATTATTTTTCGTTATATTTTACCACACAAATTAGATGTGATCTGCATACGCTTTATTTTTAAAGTCATTTTTTTGATCAAAAAACTCAAACTGCTGCGCCGCTGCTACCCGAACGACTCCTCAACTCTAGGCCTAGATCGTCTCACCACCCTAAACAAAAGCCTTAAAATACTTTTAGAAGTTAACAGCCCTCCATCAATCAATTTTATCGTTAGAACATCAGATCGCGGCCACCGATTCTCTCCGACGACTTTTTATTTTTTTGTTGGAAAATAGCCTCTTCTTTTTCTTTTTTTTCATGTGGAGTGGGGCAAGGCGAGTGAATCCTGCATAGTTTGTATAAAAATACATAATAACAAATAATTTAAAAGGATCAACATATAAAAAAAAATTATTAAAAGCAAATATTTTTATACCAATTATTTTCGATTTGTATATGTATTTTTGTATAAAATCCATTCACATGTGGATAAGAGGAAAGTCCACCACATGATTTATGATTATAACAGAGCAATATCCTTAGGAAGAAAGTGGAATATTTTGGCTATTTTAAGAGGCTGTGAGATATTTAACGCATTTTGAAAAAAAAATTATTATTATTATTATTATTATTATTATTATTATACATATAAATGTGAGTGGGGGATATTTGTGTGGGGGAGTGGGGTTTTGCGCACAAAAAAGCAAGTGTACTCGCCCACAATGGTTAAAATGTGGGCCGACTGGTTATTTAATTTTCTGGATATCATTCCTTTTCAATTTGCTCCCTCTTGACCCCTTTTATTTCATTTTCGGGCTCCACCTACGCCTGAATTATTTTCAAAGGTCCATGGCCTTTCGGATAATTATAAATATAAATATCAATTTCGATTTTGTTTTAAAGTAAATAAATAATTTTTTTATTAATACTTGCATATTGGGTACACTAAATACGTGTAATAAAATAAAAATAACAATAAAAATAATTTAATCAAAAGCATAATTCTTGACGGTGTAAAATTTATTTTTTATTCAATTTTCTATAAAAACGTATTTTTTAAAACTATTTTTTTTTACTAATATGCTACTTTTTGATTATTTTTAATATATTTTATTGAATTTATGATAAGTAAGAAAAAATTAAAATAAGATTAAATTATATGAGTGAAAAATAAGTAAAAACAGAAAGTAGAAGAAAAGTTTGGAAACAGGGATGGGAGGGAAGAGAGAGCAAAGAGATAACAATAGGAAAAAAAAAAAAGGAAAAGGATGTTGAAAAGAGGAGGGAGAGGAGTAGCGAAAGATTCTTATACTTACAATTGCTTTTTCAATGGTATTTTAGAAAGATCACTTATAAAAACATCAAATTAGGAAAAAGTCAAATGATCTGTCATTTGATATAGTAGTATATGTATTATAGATACATTTAAGTGTAATAATATCATGAAAAGTAAGTCCTTAGTTGTGTACATATGTAACTTTCATATAAATTAAAAAAGAATTCTGCAGTCAAGATCATATCACTACGACAAAAATAAAATTGATGACAATATATGAAGTGACCAATATAAAATCATCTCTATCATATGTGTTTGGTGCCAAAGAATTCATTTTGTCACAAAAATAACATTTACTTTATCAATACTGACAAAAAATTTATTTAAACTGCCAATAATAATAATAATAATTAGTGATACTTTTGTAGTGATAATTTAATGATAAAAAATTCTTGTTACAAAATGATTGTGACAAATTACCAAATTATCTCTATAGGATGTCATTAATTATCTTTTGTGATAATTAAAATATTAATTCTTGTTATTAATGAGGTAAATTATATTAAAATAAAAATTTTTGTTGCTAAATAGATTAGTTGGTGATAAATACAAGATATTATTATCATTAATTAGTGACAACTGTTGTGTTGTTGCTTTAATTTCAATATTATATTGTTTTTTATTATAGTGAATGAGAATTTAAATTGAAACTTTGGGATGCACACTAATTATTATTGTCAAATATAGTAGTTTGACGCTACTTGAATTACTTTTTTACCCTAAGTGATAGAATATTTTTAAAAAGTAAGAAACAAAGTATTATTTAAGACAATATAAGAAAAAGGGCAAAGAAACACTTTATCCAAATACTATGTCCGTTTTTATACTTTTCTATATAATTTTTTTTTTGGCTACGATTGTGATGAACCCATATCTGTACCTTCTACACGGTGGCCTCCCCTGCGAGGTATTGTCCCTCCTGTCGTGGATACTCCGGGGGATACCCTTGAACCACGGGGGGTTTTGCCCCAAAAGGCGTCTCACGAAGTGAGGAGATGGCTAACACTCACCGGCCTGTCAAGCTCAGCAGTCTAGCACAAGGCTCCCCCTTGTGAGGTATTGTCCCGCCTACCGTGGATATCCAGAGGGGTTCCCTTGAACCACG
Organism: Petrea volubilis; assembly: GCA_026212405.1. Lineage (NCBI taxonomy): Eukaryota > Viridiplantae > Streptophyta > Magnoliopsida > Lamiales > Verbenaceae > Petrea > Petrea volubilis. The sequence goes on from CM047877.1 coordinate 15,028,633, forward strand.
GGGGGGTGGGGGGGGTGGGGGGGGGTTTGCCCCGAAGGCGCCTCACGAAGTGAGGAGTTGGCTAACACTCACCAGCCCATCCAAGCTCAGCGGTCTAGCCCAAGGCTCCTTCTTGTGAGGTATTGTCCCGCCTACCGTGGATATCCCGGGGGGTTCCCTCGAACCACGGGGGGGTTTTGCCCCGAAGGCACCTCGCAATGGAGGAGAGGACTTGGGCTCTTATAGCGCACAAGTGACTCGTCTCCAACCGATGTGGGACGAAAATATGCTTCATAAGATTGCCACAAGAATTATTCATTTTTTTACATATTATCCACTGGAATTTATTTTCGACCTGAAAACTCACTGAACAACGAATATGTGGCTCTTTGCTTGATACTAATATTGATCCTGAGGTTGAATGGGTGGGGGGGGGGGGGGTTTACAATCCAATATTGTCTATTTTCTTATAAATATTTGAACCATAAATAGGTTCAAGTGAATAACGACTAAATATCAAATAGCTCGTATAATAAAGTATATGAAAAAAATATTTATGTGGGAAAATGAAAAAACTAGCATAATTTAGGGGCAAAATATTTTTAACCCCAAACAAAAAATAAGAAGCTTTGAGATCTAGAGTTGCCAGAAGCATCTATGAATTTGAATTTATTATCAAAAAATTGGACTGATAAATGTGTAAGCAGCCAGGACTAATTATTGAATAGAACTATAGAAGAATCAATTGACCTTTATGATTCCAGCTGATGCAAAAGCATCGTTGTTGAATGGTAAAGTAAATATATTAACTTATATTTATAACCTCTAATTAGTTTTTGTGAGACGCCAATTGTGCGCTTTATTTGACTGATTGCATGTGTTTGAATAATCTTTATACTTTTCTAGAAATGTTCGATTCATAATTTTAGAAGAAAAATGAACTTTGAGTTCTAACCAGCATGTTCGTGAGTTCTAAGTTATGATTTGGAATTACAGCCACTTAATTCCATCAATAAAATAATATTATTTTGTCTGATAATTTAATTAAAATTGAAAATACATACTTATTTGAACTGTTGTTGAATGTATAAGAATAAATTCAAAATAAAATTTATTACGTAATTAGACTCACAAAAAAGAAGAGATTTGTGTTGTTGGATCCTCGAGTATTCCATTGGAGCAGGAGTGCTCGAGGATCGAAACTCGGGCTAGTCGGGAGAGGGAGGTGAGGTGAGGTGAGGTGAGGTGAGGTGGGGTGGGGTGGGGGGGAAGTGATATGATTAGAACATGTCAAACCCAACCTTGGGTGTTCCAGAGGTTGGCGATGGTTGATGTATTATTAAAAATTGTATACTGTAACATATTCAAATCGTGCCATACTAACGCTTTTTCTATTTTTATTTTAATTCCAAGTTAATATCAGTTTGAATTTGGATATTAATATACGTCACAACCAACTTCTAATCAATTAGTTTGAAGAGTATACAAAGTGCATAACATGTCTAAATGTTGTACTTCAACTTTTACTTAGATATTTGATGGGTTAATTCCATTTGTAGTCCCTGACTTTTGATCATTCACCAATTTTGATCCTTTACGTATAGACATTTCCAATTTTGGTCCATAACGTTACAATCCGTTACTCAATTTTGTCTTTCTGTTAGTTTTTCCGTTAAAAATCCTAATTTTATTTACAATTTGCCCCCTTAAAAATAGAAAATACTAAAAAACCCCCCAAATAAAAAAAAAGAGCTAAAAAATCCCTTTTGAAATATTACTCACAACAAAATTCTTTTTGTAAGTGATGGGAATCAAGCCCAAGTTGATGAGAAGAGAAGAACTTAAGTTTGTTTCCTCAACCATTCAACCACACTCAATTGATGTTCCAAGGTGTGCTATACATAATAGTATACTCTTTGACATTGTTTAAGTTCAATTTTTTAATATATCGATAAAATAATAAAATAAATTATTTTTTAATATAAATGGACAAAATTAATTTTTGTAAGTATATATTAAAAAATTTAATTTATTTATGAGTATGTGAAACGGTAATTAATTTTTTTTCAATATATGGATAAAATTTTCTTCTCAACAACTAGAGTCTGATTCTCATCACTTACAAAATTTATTTTGTTGTGAGTAATATTTCAAAAGGGGTTTTTTTTAGCTCTTTTTTATTTGGGGGGCTTTTTAGTATTTTTCTATTTTTAAGGGGGCAAATTGTAAATAAAATTAAGATTTTTAACGGAAGGACGAAATTGAGTAACGGATTGTAACGTTAGGGACCAAAATTGAAAACGTCTAAACGTGAAGAATCAAAATTAACGAAGGGTCAAAGGTCAGGGACTAAAAACGGAATTAACCCATATTCGATCTTAACCCCAATGTTGGTAAACATTTAGAAATTAAAGTTGGCCACAAATGAGAAAGAGAGAGATAGCGTTTTAAGCTTAAAAACAAAAAAAAACAAAAAAAAACTTATTCTACCAATTCACATTTCTTTTTTGTGTTTTTGCTAATTATAATGAATACATAAGATATTAACAATCTTTATAGTGTTACTACTCAACTGAACTATTATATATCTCTTCAAGAATAGCTAAATTAGAAGAAGAAATATTTTCTTTTTTATTCTTATTGTTATTATTATTAATGCTATTTGGCTAGCGGTAATGCCTCTCGACCAATATTTTATATGTACAATTTATTCTGGTGGGAAAAATATGTAAACACGAATAAAAAATAAAGTTGGGATTTGGGAGGGATATTTTATTCTTGAATAAAATTATTAATAAAACTAAAATTAAAGATTTTTTTTATATGTTTTGTGCCTTATAATTCTTTTTTTTTTTCCAGCCAATTTTGGACGAAAAATAAAATTGCACTTTCGAGAAATTTCATAATATTTTACTTTTACACTTTAGATCCAATTTATCCAATTATCCAAATAAAAAGCCAAAAATAGGCAAAAAAAAAAAAAATTACATATCAATTGCCAAAAGTGGGGCCACCAGGCGGTCAACCACCCATTAAAATTTTAATTTCCCATTCCTGCCAAGGTTTTTTTATTTATTTTTTATTTTTTATGCTCACCCGTGAAAATTTCAACCTCACCACTAAAATTTCGACACGCGTGACAAGCTGTATGGAGAGTACAGTTCCTTATTCACTACTCGCGCAGGTGGGGTTTCGGCAAAGCAAAAAGTGTAGGAAAAAGCAATTCTGTCGTTGGCTGACATCAACACGCCACGTGTCCCCGCCTCTCTTTCAATCTTGGCCACAAGATTCCACGGATTTCTCGATCATTCTACTAGAAAGCCCCCCAAGTTAACCATTATTTACACTTTAGCCCCAATGACGTGGCGCCCGTACACCTCCTTCCTTGCTCGCCCATTTTCCTCTTAAACCGAACCCCTACGAAAACTATTTTTCCCTGCTTTACAAAATTTCCTCTCTTCATATCTTTTGGAGTCTTGATAATAAATATTTTTTATTTAATTTTTCTCATCCTTTGATTTCTTGGTTTATTGCTGAAGAGAGAAGCAAGAGTCTCTGATATTTCACTTTCAGTGGTCTTTGTTTTGGTTTAATTCTTCTTCTCTCTGCTTCAATAATTGGTTTGGTGGTTTTCAGATAAAAGATCCCAGTTTTTGAGGTGTTTCCGCCAATTTTCAGCTCCTTTATCTGCACATAAACAAACCCTTTTCTTGATTTTCACTGATTTTGTCTCCAAACACAGTTTTTAGAGCCCCCCTGTTCCCAGTTAAATAAGGTGTTTTTTTCTTCTGAATCAAGAAGTTTCAGTGCTTGTGTGTAGTTGGAGGTACTTTTTTCCCGTTGAAAAACATGGAGAAAGAAGGTATCTTGGATGAAAAGGTTTGAATTTCTTTTCTGCAATCAAGAGGTGGTCCTTCGAAAGGCTTTTTCTGGGATCGAGATTGGATTTAATTCAGTCAAGAAGCTGTGGATATTGCTGAAAAAGAGAAGTTGGAGATAGATATTGATGGTTTCTGCAGATATGGCTGTAGCGGTGAGCTTTATATGTTGATTTTTGTAGTTTGATTTGGGTTTGAGGTTGTTTAAGTGGATATGAATTCAATTCTTTTTACCCTCTCTGTGTCTATTTGTGTGTGTTACTGTAGTTACTGAAGCAAGATTATGATTTGTTTAAGTTTAGTGGGATGAAATTGTGAGATTGGTAAAATATAAGTATTGGAGTATTAGTCTTGAAATTTTTGTTCAGTCAGAGAGATCTTTTGTTCTTAATTTCTGAAATTTTTAGTTCTCTCAAATCTTGTTGGAAGTCGATGTATGGATCTTTATTCCTAAAAAATACGAATATACATATATATATATATATGTATGTATGTATGTATATATTTTTTTGCTTGTTTTGGTTTGGATTAGTCTGGAGTGCTGAGTTATATCACAATGTGTTTGGAGCAAGCACGGACTTAAAAAAAAAAAAAAAAAAAAGAGCTTGTTATTTGGCGCTTATGGCGAATGTGATTTAATGTTAATGACTATAGCAAATGTTGAGCTTGGATTTATAGGTTATGTGGGCAGTGGCAATCTCAATCATCAATTACTGTAGGTAAATAAATTCTTGGTGATTGATGACTTTTGGTGTTGGTACTCCAGGATCAACAGGGATGCACTGGATCAGACACTCCTGTGCGTACTGGGGATGAATTTGCCCCAAAGGTTCTTACATGCTCTCTACTTGTTGATTTTAAGGATCAGAGATGATCGATGTTAGGTAATCATTCACCTTATCTTTGTATTTTGGCCTTATTTTTGTACCGGGCAGGTGAGGAAGCCATATACAATAACTAAACAAAGAGAAAGATGGACTGAAGAAGAGCACAAAAAGTTTCTCGAGGCATTGAAACTTTACGGTCGAGCTTGGAGGAAAATTGAAGGTGGCTATCTGTCATTAACAATAATATATATGACTGGTGTGTGTGCGTGTACTGGTGTTTAGTGTATTCTGAGGAGATTGTATCTTTGTCTAGAGCACGTGGGTACGAAAACTGCAGTGCAAATTCGAAGCCACGCACAGAAGTTTTTCTCCAAGGTTTTACTGCTCTTATACCAGTAACCATACCATTATCTGCCAAATTATATCTATATGCCGCCTTTTTGAGTAAGTCATATCTCTTATGACATGGAGGCGTGCACAAAATCTATTATTCATTCACTTTTTTTATTAGCTATTATATTAATACCCGAAATAACATTGCTTTGTTTAGGTTGTTCGCGAGTCCAATGTGGGTGATACTAATTTGGTGAAGCCAATCGAAATCCCGCCTCCTAGGCCGAAGAGGAAACCGATGCACCCTTACCCTCGTAAGATTGTTTCTCCAGTCAAAACGGGAATCTCAATACCCGAGGAACCAACAAGATCAGCATCTCCGAATGCTTTGGAGCGGGAGAACCAATCCCCTAAGTCCGTATTGTCTGCAATCGGTTCGGATTCGTCTGTTGGGGTGGACTCGTGTGTGCCTAATGGCAGCCCGTCACCGGTTTCATCCGCTTTAGCTCTCAATGACAATACAGTTTTTGGTTCTGAGATGCCCAAACTTGTGTCCGAAGATGTCATATCGTCTCCCCCTGAACATGAAGATGAAAATTCGAGCCCAGATGAACAAATACCTCTGGTACTTAGCTTGATTTGTTTTTTAGTTGCATAGCTAATGCCATTTTATTCGGTCTCTTAGCTAAAAGTTTAAGTTGTTATAGAAGAGAGAAGCCAAATATTCAATATTTAATAGTATTACATGACCCCTCATGGGTGGCGGTGAGATTTGAATCGGAATTTTTTAGTTTTTGGCCTAATTCTGATATGATTTTGAATAACCACATGACAAAAGCTTAAGTTATAGAAGCAAGAAGTTGAATCTTTAATACCTACGACACATATGAAATGACCCAATAACTTCTTTACGGAACAGGAGTTGGAGCTTTCATTCCCAAAACACTGCTTTTGTCAAAGAAGATCATCCTAACGAATCAGCTGGAAGCTTGAAGCTGTTTGGCAAGACCTTTTTAATCACGGATCCCAGTGGACCGTCTCATTCGACTTGCAAGCCTGAATCATCTGATATAAATGAGGGAACTCGCCTATCTCCTTGGACGGTCGTGCCTCTTAAATTTCCTTTGACTGCTTCCGAGAACATGTGGACTGCCTTTACTGATAAACCAGCTATGCCTATGAATGGGGGCTCTCCGTGGTTGGCACTTTGCAGCAATAACGCATCACGTCTGACTCTTGAAGTGCTCAGTCCAATCCCGATCAAACCGCAGCCCTTTTGCGACAAAAAGGAAAAGATCGATAATGATGAAGAAAAAGAGGGCTCTTCCACGGGTTCAAATACTGATTCGCTCGAAAGAAAAGGGAAGGACGAGATATCATTCTCGTCTTACAAACTAAGTAAGAGAATTTCAGCTAACTCTTCGAACTGCAGAAAGGGTTTTGTGCCGTACAAAAGATGTTACGAGGAGATGAATTCGAACAAAGAAACCGCTGAAGATAAGGAGAAACAAAGGGTTCGTCTCTGCTTGTAAGTAGAAGCAAAATTCACAGATCTTTGAAAGGTTCAGTGACTATTAACCCCTATGTAGCAAATATGCTAGCAGCAGATTGGATGACTGGATTGCTTCAAGCAGCAGCTGGCCTATCCTGTAATTATGTTTTAATTTTTTCTTTCTTTTTTTTTTTGGTTATCTTGGTTTATCTTTCTTGACTACTTAAGTGTATTTTGAGTAAATTTTGGCCTTTTCCATGTCATATGCAAGAAAGCTGTGGTCAGCGGCTTTTTTGGCATTGTAATTTGGTACTTTGGAGCTGTCTGTATTCTTGTGGAAGGTATTCAGTTTCCTTTGTACAAGGTTATATGGTCAGGTTCAGAGGAGCTTCATGTCTTTCTGAGCTTGACGGTGCATAATAGAGAGATCAATTTCTACATTTACAGTTATGTTTTTTGGGCTAGTGGAAACGGTTGATGGAATTGAATTCTTTAGGGTGAACTGCATTTAGATCCCATTCAGAGTAGTGTGTTTAGGGTGAATTAAATGTAGGCCGTAAAAACGACGGTTATAAAATCAATTTCTTCTTTCGTACTTTGCTATAATACAACATTCTATGGGTTGTCTTATGGATATATATATGAGACAGGAGTTCGAATTTGTCAGCTTTCGATTGGTGGTTTGTGCGTTTACATGATCGAGTTCAACTCGGATGGTACAATCGAACAGTACAAAACTCCTCTTGTTGCCAAGGGTTATAATCAGCAAGGGGTGGACTCGTCAGATACTTCCTCGCCCATTTGTTGCCAAGGGTTATGATCAGCAAGAAAGGTGCCGTTTTGAACTTAATTATTGAACTACGATTTTTTCAATAAATTGACAAAACCAGTGTGGTGCGGTAAGGTGCCGACAGTTCAGTACGGTGCCGGCGGTTCGGGCTGTTTTTAAAAATTTATGCTCACCCTACATGGGAGAATCAACAAGCTTGGTTCCTAACATGCCCGTTTCTGACAATAGATCAATAGTGTATTTTCATTGAGAAAGAACAATACCAACATGTGATCGAACAACTTCAATTCCCAAAATATATTTTATGTCCCCAAGATCCTTAGTCTAGAATCATGATTGTAAGAAGGATTTCAATTGTTGTATTCCTATGTTGTCATATCTAGTAATTACGATGTCATCTACGTATATAACAAGAATTATACCTTTAGATGTGCGTCTATGAAAGATAGTGATCCATGAGGTACTGTTTCATGCCAAACCAAGCACGAGGAGATTGCTTTAGACTACACAGTGATCTTTTAAAATGACATACTAAATTCCCCTTGAGCAACATACCCTAGAGGTTGCTCCATGTAGACTTTTCAGAAAGGTCGCTGTTGAGAAATGCAATTATAACATCCAATTGGTATAATGGCCAAGATAATGTAGCTGCCAAAGATAAAAATAGATGAACATAAGACATTTTTGCAACGGGAGAAAAGGTACTATAATAATCCAAGCCATATACCTGAGTATACCCTCAGCTACCAGACGGGCCATTAAGCGATTAATAGAGCAATCAGGATTAACCTTTGCTATATATACCCATTTACAACCAACAGTAGACATATCGGGGGGAAGAGGAACAAGTTCCCAAGTACCATTATGTCAAAGTGCAGACATTTCATTATCTACGGAATCTTTCCAGCCAGGATGGGACAAAGCATCATGTAAATTGGTAGGAGGATGAATAGAATCAATAGTGGAAATAAAAGAAGAAAAGGTAGGAGATAATCATAAGACATGAAATTTGAGATAGGATGAGAAGTGTCAGTGGGCAATCATGTCTAAGTCCGATTCAGGATTAGGAACAAGATCTAAAGATGAAGGGGACAATTTCAGAGGGCATGAAATCGGAGGGGATGGGACCATGCTTTTGCGCTTGAACATAAACTTGCAAGTTAGGGCGGGACAAGCAATCGGTAGGTCACGGAGATGCACGGGGTAGGGGTATGGTGCTGGCAAGGTAACAAAATGTTCGAGCTCGGAGTATGAGTTTGGTACCAAAACATAAGGTGTTGATTCAAAAAAGGAAACATCAACACTATGAAAGAACCTTTTGGGTTACAGGATCATAGCAATGATATCCCTTTTGGGAGCACGAATACCCTATAAAAACACACTTAATAGACCCAAACTCAATTTATCAGAAGTGGAGTTCAGTTGATGTGCAAAACAAACGGACCGCAAATATACGTGGGGGAAGCTTGAAAAGAGGTTCAGTAGGAAGTAAGACAAAATGAGGTGATCTATTCCCTAGTAGAGTAAATGACGTACGATTAATTACGTAACATGCGGTGAGAATTGCATCGTTCCAAAAATGTTTAGGGATATGCGTAAGCATCATAGCAAGAGTACTTTCCAACAAATGCCTATTTTTTTCTTTTAGCAACACTATTTTTTGGGGGTGTATAAGGACAAGACAATTGATATAAAATGCCATGAGTACGCATAAATGCATTAAAATTCTATAAAAAATATTCTTCAGTATCATCGTTTCGTAGAGTACAAATAGAATGATCACAATGATTTTTTATTTTAGAATAAAATGCACAAAAAGTAGAATATAACTTAGAGCGATATTTTAATAAATAAAGCCAAGTAGTTCGTAAAATATCATCAACAAATGACACAAAGTAATTGAAAACTTAAGATTGACATAACACGATAAGGCCTCATACATTAGAATGAACTGAATCGAAAGGGCGGAAAGCACGTTTATTTTGACGTAAAGAAAAAGAGACACGATGGTGTTTGCATAATTGACATGACTCGCACTCTAAAGGCTGAATATGCCCTAAACTTGGAGACTCATGACGTTCGCCAATTGTATTCCTTGTTTTTAAATCTTGAATAACAAAAGAGTTGGGGTAAACATTATTGAACAATTAAGTTCTTTAGTTAATTCACTGACAAACATCATATTAAAGGAGAAACTAGGGATGTACAGGACAGATGGTAAGGAAAACTATGGTAATTGTGGAACAGTGCCTATGCCTTGAACTTTAGTTTGATATCTACAGCAAGGGCGACAGTAGGTAGTGAATCAAAAAATTTGAGATGAGAGAAAACTTGTGAATTACCCGTTATGTGATCAGATGCACCATAATCCAATATCCATGGTACGAAGGTGTTAGAGGCACAAAGAAAACAAGTATTATCTATGTACCTAGTTAGGCAACGGAAGCAACTAGGAAGCTAGCTTCTTGAGTAGATTGGTACAAGGAAGTTTTATAGTCTTCCCCAGAAAGAGTAACACTATTAACTGTCGACGAGTTGTTAGGCATTAAGAAAATTAGACGACATTGTGTTACAATACTGAAGAGGCTTTTCATGTATATCCTAACAAGTTCCTCGAGTGTGATTAGGACAATCACGTTATCACACTTCATTTGAACTCGACTACTGCTATTATGGTTGCCGCCACGATTATAATCTTGACCTCCTTGTCTACCACCATGAATATTGTGGTTGAAACCACCGTGATTCCCCAAGCTGCTTCCACATTCGCTAGATATTGGTGTACGTTGAGTAGTCAAGGCGGGCCAATCTTCAATTAGAGATCTAGCCGATTGTGGATAATAAGAGCAAAAACAGAGAGCACGAGAATAAATATCTTCTGGTCGCAAGTTCAGAACTTGTTATAATTTTTGAACGGAATGGTTCACAATCAGGCGGCAAGGTGGCTATAAATTGGAAAACATCAAGTTTGTCTCATTGTTTTTGCATCTTTGTAATATCAATAGAAATAGGAAAAAGACTATTCCTTTTGGCACAAATACAACTAAAATTTCCAAAATTCTTTGTTAAATTATGATTATCCATGCGGATGGAGTGATGTTCTACAGAAACCTCATACAAGTGAGTTAAGTTGCTTGTATGACATTTATGGTGATGTGCCCGAATAACCTTACTACTTTCAAAGGTGATACATAGACCAGTAATAGATTCTTGTAGAGTTTCATAATGCATATACAATTTGACTATCTTATTGCTGCAAAAGAATAGTCGTTTTGGAATCTGATATCGAAGGATGATCATATGTGAGATAGTATGCTCCTCATAATCCTACAAGGAACATTCTGACAGAGATAAACCACTGATGATAATTACTTTCGTTTAACCTATGGTTAGTAATCTGAAAATTGTTAGAATTTTTTGATCTACTAAAAAACGAACAAAAATTAAAAAATACATAAGAAAAGGTTTTTTATTTTATTTTTTGGATTTGGTTGACTAGGCATTGACTGGATGGTGACTAAATGTTGACTGGGCTCCACTTTAACTGAGTTGATTGGGCTACTGATTGGGTTGTTAATTGAGTTGACTAGGCATTGACTGGACAAATACTAAGCACTTACTGGATAATGATTGGCACTAATTGGTAATGACTGGCCGCTGCTTTGACTGAGTCGGCTGGGTTGACATGGGTTGTTCATTGAGTTGATCGGGCTGCTGGCTTTTTAATATATATATATATATATATATATATATATATGTGTAGAGTTTTAAAGTGCTTCCCTAACTTGACCTGTAGTTATAACCTAGAAACTTCAAAACCCAGAAGACAAAAATAAAGGAAAAGAACAACATCAAAACAAGAGAGTAATAATGTTTTGAGAGAAAGAAAAAGGGAAAATGAGAGGAAGAACCCAGAGGCACCCGTAAAGGAGCTAGAGAAACAACTTAAGTGCGATGGAAACGACAGTGACCGTGGGACAGATTCATCCAGAATTTGCAGCTATGGTGGTCAAAAAGTCGACTGATGATAGGAACAAAACAACTAGTCTAAAAGTTGGCTCTAGATACCATATTACAATACATGGAAAACAACAAGAAGCATGAAAGAATAGAGAAGAATAAGTTTTTTTTTAATTTCTTGATGATTTCTTCTTCTTAGTGTGTTCTATTTATAGATCTGTACAACCTCTTTTCATTAATTTCGGCTCATTCCTTCATTAATCCTACCCATGCTTCTGAAATAATCATCTCACCTACATCCATATCTATTTACATCTATATGCCTACTCCCCGCACAATAATAACAACAATATTTAACACCAACCACTCAAAGTTGGAAGAAAGTAAAATGATTGCCCTAGCACAATGTAATTACATTCAACTTACTGATCCCTATTAGTCCTGTCAATGCACGTAGTTGGGTGTGTTCATTGTGGCCGACGACTATTATCTACAATTTTTGTTCAATACATTCTTCTTTCGTATATTTGATTTTAGGAATCATAGATTTGCCTTAATATCAAAATTCGTTGATTATTGTGTATAGGTTGAACAAGGAGGCCCCGACATTGTTTGGTGTGGTCGAAAATAGACAAAGTACTATGGTTACGAATCTTATTGAGGTAAATTACCATTTAATATCTCATCGTCCCCTCTAATTAGTTATATATATTTTGGGCGAATTACACTTACTACCCTTGAGGTTTACTCTATTTACAAAAAAACCCCTATATTTGGAAAATTACAATTACACCCTGAATTGAGTGGGTTTCATGTTAAAGCGATGAAAAGTCAATTTTACGCCTAAGCAATTTAAGCAAAAAAAAAAAAAAGGAAAACAAACTAAAATGAAAAATTCCAAAATACCCTTGACGTAATTCTCTTTTTCCCCTTCCTATACATATTTTTTATTAGATATCTTTCTCCACCTACCCTTGAAGTCGATTTGGCACGGTAGAGACGCGGTGGTGGCGGCGGTGGAGATGGGAATGATGGAGGGTGGACATCTCTCTCTCTCTCTCTCTTGATCTCCCTCCCTTTGTCTCTTCGCATTTCTCTCTCTCTCTTTGATAGCGGTCTGGTGGGTAGTGGAGATGGCGGCGGGGCGATGGCTAATAGAGGGGGAGAGATCGATAGAGAGAGAGGATAGGTCGAGAGATGAGAAAGAGAAAGAGGGCGGTGGTGTCGGCATCGATTGTGTGTGTGCGTATGAGAGAGAGAGAGAGAGAGAGAGAGAGGAGAGTTGGGGCAGATGAAAAAGGAAAAAGGAAAAAGAAAAAGGGAAAAAAAGAAAAAATGATTTATTTAATTATATATTCAATATGTATTATGATTTTTTTTTATCAAATATTAGAATATCAATAATTTTTGTATTTATAAAAAAACTTTTAATGTTATAACATATAAATTTTGTATTTATTAAATATAATTTACATATCACAATTATATATTTTAAAATATATGTTTATTAATATTTGCATATATTATATAAAAGATTTATTTTAAAAAATATTTAAATATGTATAATATTTTTAAATTTATTAAATATAAAACTTTTATGTATTTTTAAATTTTCAATTAGCAGCCAAAGAGAGTTTTTCATTTGGAAACAAAAAATAACAAAAAACCCCATCAAGGGCAAAATAGTCATTTTGCTATGGTCACACACCTATTCCTACTTTTAAAAGGGTAATCTTGGCAATTCAAATTTTTTGTTGGATGGTAGGTGTAATTTGTTGGATGAAATGAAATGTCAGAGGGTAATTGTAATTTTCCAAACATTAGGGTGTTTTTTGTAAATAAAGTAAAACTCAGGAGTAGTAAGTGTAATTCACCCTTTATATTTTTGGTAATCAATGTTGGAATGGAAATGTTGAATTAATATATGTTTATAGGCTTAGACCCAAAAATATTTCTTGCTTGTTCTCTGTTTTTCTTAAAAAAATGTATCATATTGAATGGTTATGTATTAAGCTTGTACCATCTTCAAGGATGTCGTATTCATATTCAAGCCAAAATTTGATTGATTTCTCTTGTTTATTTCTTAGAAATCATTTAGAAATCCAAAATAGCTAACAGATAGGGCCTCCAAGTTACTTTTTTTCATTTACTTGTTATTTACCTAAATGTTGTTTGTTTATGCTCAACATATCTCACCTACGAGTACTAGTAGTTACATAATAATGGAGTGTCCATAGATCTGGGCTTAGATGGAGCACAATTAAGAAAATACCAGACCAACTTCAACATTTGAGGTGACTGGTAGAATATAATGATAGTACTTGTATTAAAAATTTGAGGAGAATGGACTTGAACTAATTTTTTGCTAAGCTATGTGATCTTCTTGAAATTGTTGGAAGGTTAAGCAACAAGAAGTTCATTTCTATTCCAGAAAAGGTTGCTGTCTTCTTGTCTATATTGGCATCGCAAGAAGAACATCATAGTTTAGGCAGAAGTATTTTAGGTAGATGGTGAAAGCTTTGATAAGATCTAGTAGGTTGCTACTTACTCGACTAGAATTGATACACGACAACTGCACACACCCAACTTGAAAATTCTTGAAGGTTGGTTAAGTGTAGTTATTGTTTAAAAATATCCTTCATCTTTTTTTTTTTTTTATGTGAGTGTTTGAATTGTTCATCTATTTGATTAAGAACAACAACAACAACAACAACACCAATAATAATAATATCCTAAGTATTACTATGCCTAGACATTACCATATGGTTTATTTAATATTGCAATCTCTTATGGTTATTGAAGGAAAATAAATCCTTCTTTCTCTATTATATTTTTTCTTTCTCATTTATTTTATTCTCCAATAACTGTAATTAATGTACAATGATTTGTTTCATTTTCTATTGTAAGCACATTTACTCCTGTTGTTGTATAAATATGATATCAATGTGAATAATGAAAATTGTGTCTTTCACAATACTAATTGTTGTGCCTCTTTATGGTAGCCAGAGCTAACAAGCTCCAACGAGTAGCTTAAATCCATCTTTTCTATACTCTTTATTTCTTTTTCAAGTAACTATGACAATTGATAGCTCTTCCATTACCAAAAACACTATACCTACAACTGTCATCAATCCTCTCACACAGTTTGGGCAATGTATCATCATCAATCTCTAAACTCAGCTTCCCATCAAACTTACATGCAACAACAATTATCTCACGTAGAGAACCTAACTAGAACTTCTCCTTCTTGGCTATGACTTACTATTGTATATTGAATGTACATTCCTTTCCCACCAATAACGAACACGCAGTATCACTTTTACTGCCTCTAAGATGGTCTCAATTGCCATGCTATTATGGCCTAAGTTGATGCTACAATTGCCCTGTTTGTTGCCACGTCTGAAAATTCCTTTGAAACTTGGACTTGACTTGAGACTTCATATGCTAACAATTAGTCTCAGTCTTGTGTTTATAGTCTCTGAAAGAATCTCAACTAGATCTTCAAAGATCTAACTTCATTGCCTAGTGTAATATCCCGCAATTCCATAAATTGAAAGTATATTACAAGAATGTATATTTTGATGAGTACACTAGAAATGGAGCTAAGTGAATTTATTGGATCTTTTGGACAAAATGAAGAATTTAAAATGATGGAATTTGATAGTGGAAATATTAAAGGATCCATTAAAAAGGATCAGAAACCCAATTGAGCATAATTTAAAAGTATTAGGTTCAACTGTAAGAAAATAAGACGATTGCGACTTAAAGTGTATGGAATGGGGTCAAATTGAAGCATATCATAAGTATTTGGGCCAAAATGATATTAACTCTTTGAAATGGGGTCAAACCGTAGTTATAAGAGATTTCCCTTTTTAAATCTGATGTTGATGTGTTAGGTGAGGAAAAAAGAAGAAGAAGTTGATACATGTGTTAGGTGCGGAAAAAAGAAGAAGAAGTTGATACATACATATATATACACGTACAAATTTCTTCAAGGAGCTTGATTGGGGGATATCTGTTTCATTTCTTTATGGAATCAAGAGAATAAATATAGCATTTCGATCAGCTTGATGAGAAGAACGCAATGGTGGTGGTATTGTACCGGTTCACCAAGCAAAAAACATAAGCTGCGGCATGCATGGCTAGTCCGACTGCTTCGGCCACTTTTTCTAGCAATTCTTGGGAGGGTCTCGATGGGTTCATCATGAAGAAGCCATTTATGGGTCCAATTTGAAGAAAAACAAGGCGGAGGAAATTGAAATTGCGTGAAAAAAATGCGGTGGTAGGTTTAGGATTTCTAGGAGAATTTGTTCAATTAAATTCAAATGGTAGGGATTCTTGTGGAATTGATTGATGGGTTTGGTAGAGCTCACGGAGACGCATCTCCCAGTGTAGCACGTCATTGATCCAACGATAATAGGTAGTGGTCTGAAGGCAATCCAGTGCTGGTGGTGGTAGCTTTCAGACAAAATACCCCCCTCGACGTGCAGGGCATGAAATCATAAGTATGAAGCTCATCCAACACCATATTTGATGGTGAATAATTAATTTATGATTTCAGATGTTGATATTTACATGTTTTAGGGTGAGAATTATGAACTATAGAGCTTAACGAGTAAATTCAAGCCTAGCTACAAGGTTTAACTATGATGCATGAAGTTAGATTGCATGACTTAAGTATATATTAGCCTAATATTGAGGATTAATTCGAATGTGTTTGGTAATTCAAGGGGGGTTTAGTTATAAATCAAGAATGCATTAAAAGGGGACTTATGGATCGTGATAAATGATGGTGCATGTGGATGGAAATTTAGTAATCGAAGTGTGCTTGAACCTAAAGACTAGTTTTGTAATTGTTCTGTGAAATGAATTGGTGGACATGGAATAATAACTTTAGCTTTGTATTATACATTAATATCCAATTATGGACATCTTGGCGAGGATCGTAGCCATGCATGTGCCTGGTCACAAGTTTAAGTATTCGATCTTATCAATCATAAAGAAATGAGAATGGCTTAAGACTATGGAAGATAGTAATCTTTGCTAACTGAGATGTGTTAGTATAGCAAGGTAATGCATGACTCAAAGTATGATTTCAAGACTACGGAATAATTAACAGGTTTCTTGAATAATTGAAAAAGTGGAGAATTGCTAAATGGTCTCTCACAGTGATTAATTGAATGATTGATATAAAGAAAGAATATTATTTGGATGTGATAATCAGCCTATAATGGTTAAAGGGGCGGGTGCAAAAGCAAGAAAAAGTGTGTTCATGAATATCTAAGTGATGGCAATGCCTTATTGATTTAGCCATTCTCTGATTTTAGATGAACGAAAGTAAGAGTGTTGATAAGCGATCATAATGAGTTTCGGTAAACGCAACCAGGTAAGGGTTCTACCCTTTTTATTTTTTTGGGAGCAGAATACCTGTATATTCTCTTGTGGAAACTTAATCATGAATTCTATTATATTTCAACAACTTAAACTATTCGGGGATTGCCGCCCACTTGTAAACTATTTGAAATTACAATTGATTTCTTATATTGTTGAGCATGAATTCACCTTGTGACCATTACTCTTGTATCTTATTGTTTAGGACTTGTTGCCCATTGTATATCGAACCTAGCTCCTGTTCAATTCTCTATATTGTTGTTTCGTAATCCACTCGTGTACTATATTGTTCGGGGCTTGCAGTCGATTATAAACTACCATGAATGGTGGTTGTTCCTCTGTACTATTGATATTGATAATGATTTGGGACTACAATTGTTGTACTGTGTTTATTTAGACTTGTTGTCCTTTTGTATTGTGATTGTTGATAAATGTTATATCGGTCTATTTCTTCATTTTTGCCTGTTTATTGGACTGGGGAATTGTACTGTACTAGTGACTATAGGGAGTGCTCATAGTTCACATTTGTTCCATGATCTTATGGAATGATTGGGTAGGGAAGTATCTTGATCCTGTACTGTTTATTACATGTACTGTCTGGCATGGCCACCCAGAGCCCGGAGGAATAAGGAAGGGTCTTATATGTTTTTTGCCTATGGAGTAATAAAGTGGTAGCACTGCCTCTATCTATTGCTTCATATTGATTGTGCACTTATAATTGCCCGTTCTAATTATAGTCCTAAGGGATTAACTGCTATCTTCCTTAACCTGCTCGTTAATTGCTATTACTTATCCTGACTATTATTACTTGTTCTAATCCCTTCTAATTGATCATTTAATAACTAGGCATCATTATGGTATTGCATTCATTTGATTAGTTATATCCTAATGCCCTATTATCACCCCGTTTACCAGGCTACCATTTGATCAATTCCTTGTTTCCACCCTTACTTGTACTAATCGACTAAAACCTGCCCGTATAACTATTTTCAAAAGAATTGTTCGATAATATCTTGACATTTACATTTGATATAGCTTTCATAATATCTACGCATATATTGTTGCTCTTTTGTTAGTAATTGTTTGTTCTATTCATTTCGTATGCCTTTATTGAGTCACTTGGACTCACTCCCCTTTCATTTGATTGTTTTGATCCTCAAAGTTAGAGAGAGCTTGTGGACTGCCGATGAGAGGAAAAAGTTTGCATGAGAATATCAGTAGGTGATTAGAAGACTTTGATGTGTATTTAAGTAGTTATGCTATGACTATATGGATGAAATTGGAACTTAGACTCTATAACTATATTTAACCATATTGAAGGACAATACATATCGTATGCTTGAATGTGGCCCGTGGCTATGTTTTGGTTTTATAAGTTGGAATTTATAATCATGTACCATCTGAGGGGCTTGTATATGTATTTGGGATATCTTAAGTATGTATGTGCATTGTAGTGTTGTGCATGTGAGTACAGGTTTGAAATATATAGGTTGAATCGCATGATAGTGGATTAAGTTTATATAGAAGTTTGCCCGCTCATTTAGCAACCAGTTTAGGGTGAGCTACTCCGAGTCGGGGCGCTATACCTAGTATCTCTATGAGATTTGATCTATTATCGATGAACCAACGATCTCTAGCCATCCCATGAGACCAGAAGAACTAGTTATGAAAACTCTCATAGGGTTAGAACTTGAATCTAATTTGATCAATGTGGCATTTTGAACAAGAGATTTCCCTATCTCATTTGAAGAACTCCATGACAAGCTTTATAGTCATGAAAATTTTCTTCTCAATCAAAGTTACAAACTAGAGCAGATAACTGTCGCTATTCAGTTCACTCAATCAAGCAACCAAAGAAGTCGCAACTATCACTAGTGCAATAATAATCAACGTTCTCATAAGCAAACGGGTTGCACACCCATCAATATAATTCGTGGTAATTTTTCACCGAGGAACAACAATTGGCGTCCCTCAAGTATATCCAATGCTAATTATATGATAAATTTGGTCATATTGCCAAAGATTATAGTCCCTGACACATATTGCCCAAGAGGCTCAAGCCCATTTTGTACCCAAGAGGCCTAACCTCATAACAAATTGGATCATGGATACTTATGCCTCCCTTCACATTATCCCTAACACTCTAAATCTTCAAACATAAACATAGTTTAATGGAACATATGATGTCATTGTTAGTGATGGTAATGGTAATAAAATTACTACCCTCATTGCTAAATTTTTGTAAATTTACTCTAAAATTTGTCTTGCGTGCCCCATTGATTTGTTATAATATTATACTTATGTGTCAATTTCGCTTACTAAATAATGCATCTATCAAATTTTCCTCTATATTCTTTCAACCACTCTCCCATAATAAAGACTCACTAATCAATCTCTTATCTTCCAACAAAAAAAAGGCATCACCAATATATTTTCTCTAGCATTCTGTTGTCACTATTTCTTCAAGAAACATAAATTTTTAACTTCAATTTTAATTAACTAATCATTAAAATGTCTCTAGGTTAGGTACAATTATTAAGTTAAAATTAAAAAAAAATCTTGATCACATTTAATTAGAACTAACATAAAATCTAGATATTGTATGTGATTTCATGGTTCAAATTTAGCTAACAAATTATGAGGCCAATATTATTGATAGATAAAAAGGCCCTAAATTAAATAACTAAAATGTAATTAATCTAGTTAAATAAGTCGGTTATACATGTGTATATTGTACATGTTTTATGGTTGCGATGTGCAACGGAAGAATATAATGAATTCTATAATTAAAAATTATTTTCTCTTTCATTATTCATTTATTAATTATTTCTACACTTAAAACATAATAAAACCATATTAACCCCTACAACCCATTCATATCTAATCATCAAATCTTATCATATTTTGTCTCCCAACTAAATCTTTTGTCTACCTAATCCTGTGTGAAGGATTTGAGAATGCGGGAGCCTGTAGCTCGAGCCACGAATAGAAGTCGCCTCTATGAATGGACTAGTCACAATCCTCTAGTTATTTTCTATGTCACAAATAAAGATACATGCCTTCCTTTCTCGTTGTAGCATTGTTGTTCTGGTCAGCCAACACTAGGACTTTGCAGTATTTTATTTTCAAGTTTAATTTGCCTTGCATTTGAACTTGCAAACATAGTTGAAATTCTTGTCTTTGTAATAAAAGCCATTAATTACCTTTCTCTGTCTTTTTTTTGAAAATCGCTAAACATTTAGAATCACTTTATACTAATGTTTGGGGATCATCTCCTACTATATCATCTGAAGGATACAAACTTTATGTTTTATTTGTTGACCACTTTACCAAATATATATACATATTTCCTTTGAAAAAGAAGAGACATGTGCCACCACTTTTCGTTCTTTCCAATCATTTGTTGAAAGCTTCTTTAACTTACTCATTCTTACTTGTTATTCAGATGGTGGTGGGAAGTATGGAAGCTTAAACAAATATTTAAACAACATGGACATTCAACACCTTTTATCCCAACCATACACCCCTAAAAGAGTAAGTAGAGTTAAAAGCGGGCAGCAACATATTATTAAAATAACCCTCACATTACTTCATCAAGCTTTTATGCCTCTCAACCTATGGCCATATGCCTGACAAACGACAGTTTACTTAATCAACCATATGGTCACCCCTATCCTCCACCCGTTTAAGCTTTATTCCACTAAGAACCTCATTACTACTCTCTTCCATACCTTTGGTTGCTAATGCTATCCCTATCTTCGCGCTTAAATCTCTTAGACAGTAGCACAAAAATCTACACCATGTCTGTTTTTAGGCTATTTAGTTAAGCATGATTGCTACAAATGCCTTGATCCTAAGACAAATCATTTATTCTTATCTTGCTACGTTATCTTTGAGGAAATGATTTTTTTTCTATTAAAGATTCCATCTAGATCAACCCCGATTGAAATATAAAAATTATTCACAATGACTAGATTTCTTTCCTATCTCTCACTTGCCACCCCCACAAGTCTTATCTCATACTAATCATTCCCTAGCTACAAATATCCCAATGCCACAAATAAACTCCTCTCGGCCAGAAATTCTCATGTCCAATAGGACAAGCATAGTCCCCATCCTACCCGCATCTCTACAATCACCTATTTTAGCTTCTTCATTTGCTCATGTCCATTTAGAACTGCCTTCTTAAACTGCCTTGAGAAACAACACTTTTGTCTCTCTTTCATAGCAGGTAAGTACCACTACATCTGTATACTCACCACTATCCTCACTTGCATTATTTTGACCTATTACCCGCTCTCAAAATCAAAATTTCAAACCACAAAAGCCCTTTTACTATTATAACTTTGGCCCGTTATAATGATAGTGTTTAATGTTACAATAAACCTTTATAAATTTTTGAATATCATCATCGAATGTCATTTATGGTATGAAGTGGGGGAACTTAGAGGTAGCTAGATTAAAGGACAAAGCATAACCATATTATCCAAAATGGACAGAAATTTTTGAGAATGATCGTGCTGTTGTGATTTGCTGGACTGCAAAGTTGCAGAGAACAAATTATTCATAAATGATAACTAAGCAGAAATGGATTGTCCATATAAGGAAGATGTGTATGAATCAATAGCTCCAATTCACCTTCCTCTAGACGAAATGACCATTTAAAAGATGTCGCAAAAACACAACCCTCTACATTTGCAATGAACAATGGTGGTTTATCCAGTAATGAGAGAAATGAGTACTGATTTTTTAAAAATTTGAGAGCATGACAGGCAATTGGATCTCCAACATGACTAGCTTGATCGACGGGATTTATCAATAAAGCTGTGCTCCAAGTGCTGCTTTGAACTCACAAGGATTCCCACAATCATGCAGTTAGACATTGACTCTATATCCCATTGCATGATCTTCAATGAAATTTCTCAAATCAAAGAATTGTTGATGCAAGAGCAAATTGAAATGACACACTATTATAGTACAAGGAGGACATAGATTTGTTTTGGAGAATGCATCATAAAGCCCGCACCCAATTTGTAAAGATGTTGTTTGTTGGTTACTTCGAATTTCAACATCGTTTCGTGCATCAGGGGAAATAACAGTACATGCATGTGGTATGCATTATTCTTATATGACATTCATATTATTTTTCGGTGCTTCACTTTCCACTTTTGACGAACCAGAGACATGTTTCTTTGACATGAATCGTAGAATGAGAACAAACTTTTCTTTTGCTATGTCTTCTTATTGACTCCAAGAAGGACAACAAACTCTTGTTTTGTTATGTGTTCGTGATTGAATCCAAGACGAAGAAAAAATTCGTATTAAGTGAATACTATTGTGATATTATTTGTGTGTATGGCCTACTAGCCATTTTTGTAAAATCTTATTCTTAGCCCATGTCAATTAGTAGTTGATCCTATTTTACTATGATTCCTCATACTTGAGTAATATTTTATTTTATACCATCATTAGGTTTGTATGGATTATTATGAGTCGAGTGTTGTATGTTAGAACAATTGGAACATCCAACAAAAAAAAAATTCACTGAAAAAAGAAAAGAAAAAAACTCTTAAAAAACACATGAAACTCAGACACGTATATTGAGTTCTCACTTAACAACGCTATAAGTATGTCAATGTTACTAGAAACAAAAAAAAAAAAAAAAATCACATTAACGAGGGAACACAACTTCAACAACAAAATTTCTTCCTTCAACTCGAAAAGCTGCAAACATCAAAGAAAGTCTAGGTTTTGCCTACAACGGTAGACATTGATTACACAATTGGGTACTCAAATATTTGCTTCAGTGGGTTCCACAGTAGTTTACCAACTAGAATGGATCAATCTACAAGATAATGATTTTCCTTTTCTAGGCAGTGATTGAGCCAAAGGATGGTGGAGGAGGCGGTCACCCTCTAGTTAATATCATGCTAAAATTTACATGCATTTTTTAGGAAAAATTTGAGTTTCACCCCCTCTAAATCATAAAAATCCCTTAAAATATTTATAGAAATTTGACCGCACCCCCCCCAAACAAGAATTTGTGATTCTATCTCTATTTTTAAGTTAGTATAATTTAGTCAAAGAGAACATACTAAAGTTACTAAGTAAAAAAAAAATGAGAGAAAGATGGAAATACCCACCAAACTTATTCTAAGCACTCTTTGTACCAAAGACGAGATTTTCTTCTTTGGTGTTGTGGATGTCGTGCAAAGAAATTATAAACTTGAATACAGAATACCTGTAATGAAAGAAATGTGCCCTTTTTATATAGTAATGCCAATCCATGGTCACTCCCAAGGTTTGGTTCATCTTTATGGTAATTTCTCAAATGTTACTTTCTTTAACCCCTCCAACATGATGAACCCTGCCTGTGTGACCAACCACTACTAAAAAAAATGCTTTTAGCCACGGATTTGGCAAAAACGCCGTGGCCAAGAAAATTAGCCACGGCTCTGGGGTGGCGAAGCCGTGGCCCTTAGCCAAGGCGTTGCGGTGGCGAAGCCGTGGCCCTTAGCCACGGCTCTTCGGTGTCCAATCCGTGGCTAAAGCGTGTGGATTAGCCACCGCAAGCCATGGCTAATCCGTGGCTAATTCGGTCAGAAATCTGTAAATTTGGTTTTTTTTCGTTCCGAACCAGCCTGCAATCAAAAAACCCAAACATTCCAATGTATCCAATCAAGATGACGATCACGGATCGTCCAATATCAAATGCATCATCAAATTATACACCAAAATAACGATCACGGATCGTCCAACACCAAATGCATCATCAAATAGAAACCAAAATAACGATAACGGATCATCCAACAAACACCAAATATTTCGTTGACTAAAATGTAGCAAGATTCAAATATTGCTAATACAATACAAACTTATAGTAGTTAGAGAGTACAAGTTATTAAAATATCAAGACGTGTCAATGTCTAAAAAGGTCCAACATCATCATCATCATCATTATCATTGTGCTCGTCATCACGTATGTAATTTGGAGGAGTGTGTCTAGAGGTGGATCGCTGTCCTCCCGATGAAGTCCTACGAGAACCCCTCTGTTGGGAGGGGGTGGACTGTACATGTACATGAGGTGAACCAGCTGACGGGTGTGGCTGATTAGGCGAAGAGGCGACTGCTCCTTGGGTCAAAATTTGAATGCTCTGAAGCAAGGCATTGAGGGTCTGCTTCACCTCAGTTAATTCAGATGATTGTTTCTCCTCGAACCTGTCGAACCTTCGCTTCAACTCAGTCGTACCTGGATCGTCCCATTTCGGAGGATAAGTCTGGGAGCTCGAACTTCCCGTACTAGGTGATCCACCTGGCACGCCGTACCACCGACCCTTATTCGGTTTAGCCACAGTCTCCTTCCACACCTATAAATCCATGAATATAATTAGATTTAGTCATAATATATCATTAATATGTATCTATATATTATATTAAAATATGAAAAAAATGAAAGTTATTTTGACTTACATCGAGCTTGGATGGTCGAGATAGGGGGGTGCCATCAGCAGATTGAGGAGGCGGCTGGGAATTAATTTCTTCTCACTTCTCCTTAAATGCGTTCTATGAGTTTTGAGGTTGAAACATTAGTTACAATGTCAAAAAAAACCAATTTAAAATTGAAAAATAATGAATACTCACAAATGAACGCTCCGCCCTCTGATCAGCCCATTTCATTTCCCCATTCTCATCTTTATAAGAGTAAAGATGTAGGAATGACTGATCCACGGTAGGACTATACCCCAATTGAGCTTCCTGTGATAAGACATGTAATATTTTAATACTATATAACACAATAATCACCCGTAAATCATCATTTTGAAGTACTTATGAAATACACATACCAATGTTTTGAAAACCGGACCGGAAGACGAACCGGTGGCCTTACTGGTTACTGGTTTGACCGGTTCAACCGGTTCGACCACTGGTTCGACCGGAGGTGACGTTATAATACGTAATAAATGTTTTTAATTGATATAATATTATTAATATTACCAAAAAAATAAAAAAAATATATAATAAATATAAGAAAAAAAATTAATTTATAAAAGTTAGAACTATCACACACACTTATACATACATATATATATATATATACACACGCACACACACCAATTTATATATATATATATTTATGAATGTATCTAATTTATATAAACACATTTGACACACACAATCAAGCCAACACCTAAAAATACACACACACACTTGCACAGCCATACACTCAACCACGTGTGGCACTACTACACACACATAATATATAAATATTGTAACTTGTATATACCAACTACTTTGTCTCACACTCTCACAAGACTCACCACCAGTCCACCACTTCTGCACACACATATTATATAAATATTTTAACTTGTAAATATCAAGCACTGTGTCTCACACTCTCACCAAACTCACCAACACTCCACCGCCCAACAGAAAAATCAGAAATGGAGAGAAAGGAGTTCAAGCTCCTCCACGGTGGATGGGTTGTGGGCGGCAACCTCAGACGGGCGGCGGGCGACGACGGCAGACAGGCGGTTGCTAAGGACGGCTAAGTTTTTTTTTTTTTTTTTCTTCTCTTCAAAACTTGAGTACGCTGCTAAATTGCTACAAGAGGGAAAAGAAACAGAACCGACTAGTGAGTGCTTGCTCTTGCTGGGTTTGATTGAGAGAGAGAACAATGCTTTTCTTCTTTAAATTTGAAAATCAGAAACGATTTTTTTTTTTTTAAAATTGACCCGCCGATCCGGTCCATGGACCGGGACCGGTTGAACCGGTTTTGGCCGGTTCTCAGCGGGCCGATTCGATTCCGGTTTTGCAAGCCCATTTGGACCGGACCACACTCCGGTCACCGGTCGAACTGGTCCAACCGGCCGGTCCGGTCCGGTTTTGAAAACATTGACACATACTAACCAACTCGTCATTGTAAGTTAGGTGAGATTTGGAACCACCTTTGTGGCCGGTCATTCCCCTTCCACAAGATTCGGATGCCCGATTAGCTTTATTCACTGCGCTCTTTTTAAGAAAACTGGGCAACCCCCATTTTGCTTGTAGCTCTTGCCAAGCGTCATCTCCGATCCACTCCGGCCTCTTATTATTACGACAAGCCTTGTTAAGCCTATTCTTCAGGAGCTTCGATCCCTTATGCTCCAAAGTTTTCCAAATAGCGTCATGTTGGTCAGGTCGCCAATAATATACCCTCTACACAATGAAAAAACATAAAAATTATAAAATTACGAATGAAAAAAACGTAAAAGAAATTTTGTATATGCATCAAGACTTACTTGGAATTCGACGAACCACATGTGTCTAGTTTGTATAGGGATCTCCTTCCACCTCTCCCATGGCTCTGTATACCCGTTTGTGAAAATACGGGCGATCGTCCTCACGGTCTCCAAAGCAAGATTGAACCTAATAAATATAACTGTTATTTAAACAACAATCAAAAAGTGAATAATTATAACTTAAAGGCAATACAAAAGCAAACTTACTCATGTCCCCGTGGATAAATAACCATCTTTCCATCAATTCTGTTATTATCGGAAATCTCCGTCGGCATATCATCAGTAATAGGCTCATCATCGCTAGGGATTGGTGTCTGATGATGAGAGTTGTCATACGGCTCGTCTCGAATGTGAAGGCCCGTCGTAGGGGGCATGTGGAGGCCACGGCGGTTGGAACCTCCTCCACTACTAGTGACCTTGTCCTTTCCCTTTCTAGAACCTGTCATCTGCATTCATAATAAAAACATCAAACAGCACAAACCTGTTATATTTATATTAAAAAATTCATAGCAAAAACATCACTTAACATGAGTCTTTTCACATTACATTAAATATTTCAATCAGCCACTAAACAACAATCATAACAATCACATATATATATATATGTTTATAGCAAAGAAAAATCAAACCAAACAAAATATTCATTCATAGTAAATTTTACTCATCATCATCTTCGTCTTCTTCATCTTCATTTTCTTCACCTCCGTCTTCGTCTTCGTCTTCATCATCATCGTCATACTGAGGCATATTTTCATCATCATCCTCCTCATCTTCTTCAAACTCAGAGTTTAATTCTTCTGCCTCGACACTTTGACCCAATTCATCAACTAATATATGATCATTAGCCATGTGCGCAGTGTATAATTGATTGACCTCTTCAACAGTACCCGTAGAATCAGCAAGATTACCCGTCGGTTCATTATCGATGACACCATTCACGCAGCCAGATGACTCTTGCAATGGGTCATCAGTATTATCTTGGCTCACAACTCGACTCCGTGGTCTTGTTTTGATAACAAATCGCCACTGCGATTTATCTCTTCTAGTACCGGGGTGAGGGACGTAATACACTTGAGATGCATGTTGCGCAAGGATGAAGGGGTCATCTTTCGGGTATCTCTCATTTATTTTTATTTCAACAATATCATACTGGGGGTGTACCTTTATACCCCTATTCGATACCGAATCAAACCAAATACATTTGAATATCACAATCTCTTTTTGAGGCTCACCAGGATACTCTAATTTGATAACTTCCTTGAGCATACCATAAAAGTTTGTACCCCCATCACTTATTACACAAATGCCAGAATTTGAGGTCTTTGTATGTGGGGTCATATCTTCTGTATGAAACATATATCCATTACAGTAGAACCTATTGAAGGTCTTGACCTTCTTCATTGGACCCCAAGCCAAATCAAGCAAATACTAATTTTCAACATTATCTTTTGGATTATGCGCCTACATATACGAATATTTTCAATCAATATATTATATGAAAGATGTTTTTTTTAAACCACACAGTGTGTGAGACGCAAATATGGCTAAGTATTTATTATGTATAATAAATTACTCACATAAAGTTTAAACCATTCAACAAAATTATTCTCGATGGATTTCTCAATCTCTTGCTCAGTTAGGTGTGGCCAATTGTATCGAACGACTGATCTATACATCCTACAAAGTGTTGGAAATTTGTCAGAGTCATCTTAACACATTATATATAAATTGTTAAAGATAACATTTACTCAAGTATGGGAACAACTTCTTCACAATTGATGAGTACATGTAATGCAGCTTTGCTCCACTCATCATCAGTCAAATAACGTTCATTGTATTTTCTTCTGACTTACCAGCTCGTTTGAATACAGACAAAGTATAATGTCGCTCATCATCAGAACAGACGTCGTCCTCATTACGACGAGGTCTTGTACTTTTGGTGTGGATGTGACTTTCAAAATAATAAGATGAAAAATACGACAACTCTTGGTTTAAGTATGCCTCACATATTGATCCTTCAACTTTTGCTCTGTTCTTCACCATTCCCTTTAAGTTATGTAAGTACCTACAAACGTAAGTTGTTTTAAGTTTTTATAATTGATAGTTTCCATTATTTATTTTAATACATGAAATTTAAAATTCATAATTATTTAAACTACCTCTCGAAAGGATACATCCACCGGTATTGCACTGGACCACACATCGCAGCTTCAAACTGGCAAATGTACAGTCAAGTGCTCCATTGAGTCAAAAAATCCAGGCGGAAAAATGCGTTCCAATTTGCATAAAATAATAGGAATGTTACTATCCAATTGTAATAGATTTGCCGCACTTAACTCTGTTGAGCACATTTCTTTAAAAAATTGACTTATTTTCGTTAAAGGCTTCCAAACATTAGGTGTGAGTGCATTTAGCGCCATTGGGAGCAAACATTGCATAAAGACGTGACAGTCATGGCTCTTCATACCAAGCAGGTTTGTTCCAGATTGATCAACACAGTTTCCCAAGTTCGATGCATAACCATCAGGCATCTTCAGACATTTAATCCAATCACATAATTCGCGGCGTTGTTCAATGGTTAAAGTGAAAGTGGCCTATAGCTTCAACACTTTACCGTTTGGAAGATACTGTAGATATAATTCCGGACGCTTGCAATACTCCAACAAGTAAAGTCTAGCCTTCTCGTTATCTTTTGTTTTGTTTTTTACATCCATGACAGTATTTATTATGTTGTCAAAATTTTTTTTCTCAATGTGCATTACATCCAAATTGTGGCGGACAATATTATCCTTCCAATAGGGCAACTCCCAAAATATGCATTGTTTGGTCCAATTGTGGTCCACACCATAACCTGAAATTTTAGAGTGCTTGACGGGCAAATCGGTTACTTTGGGCAAGTGCTGCACGACATCCCAAGTTTTATCACCCGTCATTCGAGAGGGAGCCGCAGATCGCTCTCGTCTTCCTTTCAAAAAGGCATCTTTATTATGCCTAAAAGGATGAGTCTCTGGCAAATATCCTCTGTGGCAATCAAACCACGTTATTTTTCCACCATGCTTCAATCTAAAAGATTTTGTATGGCGTATACATATTGGACATGCCAGTCTCCCGCACGTCATCCACCCCGACAACATTCCATATGCAGGAAAGTCATTAATTGTCCACATAAGGGCAGCTCTTAAACGAAAAGTTTGTCTACTCGACACATCGAACGTTTCAACCCCGTCTGACCACAACTCTTTCAACTCGTCAATTAAAGGTTGCAAATACACATCAATTCTGTCCTTTGGATTGCGCGGCCCAGGAATCAAACATGTCAAAAACATATATGGGGCAGTCATGCACATTTCGGGAGGTAAATTATAGGGGGTAATAATAACCGGCCAACAAGAATATGATTTCGAAGTTTGGTTGAAAGGATTAAATCCATCAGCACACAGTCCAAGTCTAATATTTCGCGGTTCAGCGGCAAAGTTTGGGTGTTTCTCATTGAAATGCTTCCACGCTATGCCATCCGAAGGATGGCATAACGTACCAAACTTTGCTACATGCTCATGGTGCCACCTCATTTGGTCGGCTGATTTTTTAGAGGCATACAACCTTTTCAAAAGTGGGATTAGTGGCATGTAGTGCATTCTTTTGTAAGGAACACGTCTATTGCTCCCCGTACGAGATGGTTTAAACCTAGGATGCTGACATAATGCACATTCATCCAAGTGAGCATGTTATTTATAAAACAGCACACACCCTTGCACGCAACAATCAATTTTCAGAGATATCAGTCCCAATTTTCTCGTTAATTTTTTGGCTTCATAATAATTGTTGGGAACATGATTGTCTATCGGATTTGATGTTTTTATAAGATCAGCCATTCTATCGAAGCATCCATGTGGCATATTATAATCTGATTTCAATGTCATCATTTGAAGAGTCAGTGATAGTTCCGTGTGTGACTCACATCCTGACCATAACGGGCGGTTTGCTGCCTCCAACAAATCATAAAATTGTTGAGCTTCGTTATTATGAGGTTGTTCAATAATATGACTCATTCCAGCAGCATTTCGTTCAGAATTTTGCCACGTCCTATTTTCATGAACACAAGTCTGTCCCATAGCATCATAGACCATATTTTCGTAATTTCTTAACCCTTCTGTGATATTGACATGATTGTAAGAACTTGGACCGACACCATCAACATTCCAGTTTTCTAGAGCAATCTCCCCATGTGCAGTTCAATACCAATAATTTGGTTGAAATCCATACTTTAAAAGATCATATTTTACATTGTTAGCACTCTTGTATTTTTCATTTTCACATATAAAACACGAACACCTAATACAATCGTTGTCAAGTTTGTATTGTGGTTGTGATGTTGCAAATTCAATAAACTGACCCAAACCCAATAAAAATTCACTTCGTAAGATCTGTTCGATTGGGCAATAACCGATTGTACATCCAACTTCGACGCACACGTATATTATCCATTTTTTGTAACAAATATAATTATGTCATTTAGTCACTACTGAATTTCGTAGTTAAACTTTGCCAACAAACATATATGTAAAGACAATATCAATAACACACCGTAAAAATACACATCTCATATTTCAAATCATATTTAACTAACAAAACAAACGTAATCATCAAAGCATAACTCAAAATATTCTCATCAAACCGTATTCATCAAAGCATATCTACAAACAACATAGAATCGTCACAACATATCTCATCAAATCATATTTATAAACTTAAATATCTTATCAAAGCCTGTCTCATCACAACATGCATCTCATCAAAACATATCTCTAAATGTATATACTACCGTACAAACATGCATTTCATATTCGTAATCAAATTTTACGAACAAAACAAACAAATATTACACTTCTCATTCACCAATACCAAATGTTTCCAAAATAAAATATATCTCAATTAATACATACACACATATACATTTTCAAATACATATATATCTCAATTAATACATACACACATATACATTTTCCAATACATATATATCTCAAAATAAATTTTGGGTAACTTAAATCATACCTTCAATTTTGGAGCACCAAACTTGTGAATATTTAAAAACCTAACAATAATTACCAAAAATATCAAAACAAACAAACAAATATTAGATTTAATTCAAATTAAAACACAAAAAAATAATAATGAAGGGGGGGGGGGGCTGCGAGTATGGGGCTGGAAGGGGGGGGGGCTCAGTTTGGGGCTGGCAGGGGGGGTTGAAATGGAGGAGGGTTTGGGCTGGGGGTTGGGGGGACGGGTTGGGGCTGGTGGATGGGAGGAAAAGGGGGAGGGTTTGGGGCTGCTTGGGGGGGGGATTGGGGATTGGGGAGGGTTTGGGGGCTTGGCGAGGGGGAGGCGGTGTGGGGGGCGGAGGGGGAGAGGGCGGCGGGCGGCGGGGGGGCGCGCGGGTTGGGGGGATGGGGAGAGAGGTGGCCGGGGGAATGGGGGGGGACAGAGGGGTAGGGGAGGGGGGAGGGAGGTGCGGCGGTCGCCGGCGAGGAGGCGCCACCGCGCCGAGGGTGGGGGTTGGGGGGACGGGGACGGGGGGGGGGGGTACCTTGTTAGGACGAAGAAGAGGGAGGGGAAAGAAAAAATGGCTAAGGGTTGTATATATATGTTGGATTTAGCCACGGATTAGCCACGGCTAAGCCGTGGGTAAATTGTGCTCGAATTCAAATTAGCCACGGGGTAGCCGTGGCTAATCCGTGGCTAAAGTCTAGCGACCGATCTATGTTAGCCACGGCTAGGCCACGGATTAGCCACGACCCCGCCGTGGCGAACATATATTTATATTTTTTTTTCGTGTTTTACATTGATATTTTTTTATCCGCGGTTGATACGTTTTGAATTTGCGTTATTCCTAACATTTCAAATTAATTACACTAACATAATATTATAATATAATCAGAGCCATCATTCGTAAATCGAAAAATTATATATATATATTATATATATATATATGACAGAATAATCAACATAAACGATAACATATATCGATCGCATCCGTGCTTATAAATAATCTTCTATATATAATACTCTTCTATATGTAGTAATATTATTGATTGTAATTACGAAACTTGAATTCAAATTAATGTATATCTTCGTCGATCAATTGAAATGATAAGAGCACATATATATGTGTGTGTATATATAAACATTGTTTATAACACACTAATGAATATTAATCAATTATAGAATAATTTATTTATGAGATTTATTTAACTAATTGAAAGAAATACATTTCTCGTAGAAAAAAGATTTAAATCAAGCATTTTAAAATTGGAAAAATAAGGGGGGGAGGGGTGGTTAGCCACGGTTCATCCGTGGCCAGGCCGTGGCTATTAGCCGCGGCTAACCATGTTGGCCACCATTTCTTTTTTTTTTTTTTTGGATTAAAAAATTACTCATGGCTAATGCGTTTTGAATTTGCGTTTATCCACATATCAAATTAATTTGATTAACAACCAATTTTAATATAACTATATAATTGTCATGATCATTCGTAAATCGAAGTAATATACGTATATATGGCCGAGGTTTCAATATTAAACAGTTATATAAATATATATATCGATCGCATCCATACTTACATATATGCTTTTCTGTATATAATATGCACCTATATGTACTAATATTATTGAGTCTAATTTATAAATATATTCATCGATCATTCGAAATGATAGTTTCACATATCTATATGTGTACATATATATACATTGCTCATATATAACACAATAATGAATATTGTAAAAATAGATTTTATATATATATATATATAGTTATGATATTTTATTTGAATAATAATCAAAATTGAAAGAAAACATTTATTGTAAAAATAGATTTAAATACAGATTATTAAAATTTAATAATATATATTTTTTAAAAAAAAGGCCGTTAGCCACGGCTCAACCGTGGCTAACGGCCTTGGCTAAAATATATAAATATTTTTTAATTTACGTTGGAATTTACGATCAAAATATATAAATTTATATTTTACGTTTAAAATATATAAATATATATAATATCTACGTTTAAAATAGATAAATATATAAAATATATGAATATTTTTAAATAATTCTATATAAATATAAATATATATAAATGTATATGTATTGATCGACGCATCCGTGGCTATAGTCTACATATATATATATAGTTACGTATATATAGTTTTACACATATAGATATATCTACACATATATATATATAGTTACGTATATATAGTTTTACACATATAGATATATATACATATATATATAGTTACGTACGTATATATACATATAAGAACAATTAATTAATTACGTATTAATTTATTTGTAATTTTTTTTAAAAGTTATAATAGGAAATGGAACGGACGCATTTATCGTTACAAAACGATTTAAATCGAGCACTTCGAAACTGAATAAGTAAAAAAGGAAAAAAAAATAAATAAACAAACCGTAGCCCTTTAGCCACGGCTAAGGGCCACGGAGTAGCCACGGCTCGATTTAGCCACGGTGAAGCCGTGGCTAATGGACACGGGCTAGCCACGGCTTGGCCGTGGCACATTTAGCCACAGCTTAGCCGTGGCTAATGGACACGGATAGCCCACGGATTACCCGTGGCAAGCCGTGGCTAGGCCGTGGCTATCTATTGGCGGCAAAAATCACGCCAAATTTAGCCACGACATTTGGCCACGGCTTAGCCGTGGCTAAATGAGCCACGGGTAATCCGTGGCTAAAGCTGAAATTTTTTTTTTCCCATAAACCGTTGCTAATCCGTGGCTAATAGCCACGGCCTCTCCACGGATTTTTTCCGTGGCTAAAATCCGTGGCTATTTGCTCTTTTTCTAGTAGTGAGCCTTGCTATTTTGGAGAGAGAGCTATTCAACATATTTTAGAAAGAGCAACATTGATTGAATCCAAATTGTTTCTTGTTATAATGCCTTCGTCACTAGAAGTTTGTTGGTATACAAAAATGTTGTACATTGGTCATATTATACTTAAAGATCTATTTTTTAAAAATAAAAAATTTAGAGAAATATTTCATTGGATTACCAAATGGTCTTTGACTTATGGGGCTACCAATAAATTTGAGTTCATGTGTCAGTCAATGTAAATAAAATTAAGTTCACTTATTTAATAATTGAAGATAGATAAATACCATATTAATATAAATCACGAAGTACAAAAGTCATAAAATGCATGGGTATGTTGAAGAGATGAAACTAGAATGATACAGAACACCTAGAAACAAATATTTAATTCTTCCACTTTAACAAATTGGGCAACAATGATCAATCATCGTATTTATTCACTACGATCAATACAATCGTGGTCATCCTCTCTCATATCCAACTGCCTTGCCGTGATGTATTGTCATAAAAAAGCATTCACACGATCATCATTGTCATTTAGAGTGATGGCATTGTCGCAATTCAGATGATTATTCAAATCTTGTACCGCTGAAATGTTCTCTATGACCCTCATCTCTTTCATGGTTGGTATTTTGTCTATCAAGGCAACCTCTTGCCTTTGAAACACAATCCATAGTTGTGGCCATACATGATTTGGTTTTTCGAAGTATGTTGTGGCCATGCAATATTCCTACATGACAAAAAATAATTGTACATTAAATATTGTATTTGGTAAATGTATAAAACTCTTGACATAAAAATATTAAAGCCTTTTCATACACTTTTTACTATGACTTGAACTAATATTGGACTCATATTGTGGGGTCATCTGTAAACTTCATTCTCAATGTTGTATTCAACCCTATTTGGTTCGGGATCCACTTAAATGTGTGATATCTTCTACGCAGTTTACACATGATTTTCTTGTAACTCGACATCTAATGGTGCCATAACTCGTATAACGAGCACATCTTAAAGATAATTCATCAGAACGTTTGTTTTTTAAATAGACATACTTAGCTTGCACCACAAGCACCTCAACAAATATGCTCTCCACAGCCTTCATCCATTTGTTGTCCAAAACAACCTTTCTTGATGTGAGGGTCAAGGAACTAAACATTATGTTAATGATAAGCAACAAGTTTGTTATCTTGATTTAAGGCAAAAGGAAAAAAATGATGTTGCGTTTAGTATTTAGTAACTAACCTATTTTACAGAGGAGGTAATCCTACACAAATATCTTCCATTTTTTTTTTCATGCTAATGCATGAATTTGACATTACTAATTAAACATTGTTTGAGTTGACAAAATATTACAGTTTTCCATATTAATATCGCATAAATGTATACGAATTAGTCCCTCGAATCCAAGCTCGGGGATAGCCATTGCGCTGCTGCCATCTGTTGTGAAGCCCCACAGCTTACCACCAGCAAATGCCTCGATGGATTGCCCTTGGAAGGCTTCGATTATGACACCATATTGCGGCAATGTTGTGAAATGCCAATGGCTATTGTAGGGCCTCTCTTATTGTTAATAGTTGCTAATATTTTGTGTAAATATTTTGAAAATGTGCAATTCTTGTGTAACGTTTCCCAAATTTTTATAGAGAAACATTTCTTTTATATCTCTATATTAGTTTTCTTCAAGATTGAAGATTTTTTTTTTCTTGGCATAGTGGAAGGCACTCTATTTTTCTAGCAAAGGGTATTATCGTGGAACAATATTTGAATTGGTTTGGAGGTAATCCTTCCTCTTATATGTTCTATGATATGTGTGTGTGTGTGTAGGAGTGAGAGAGAGAGGGAGGGAGGGAGAGAGCCAAAATGGTGGGAGTTTGATATGAGAAGAAAAGAAAAAGGACAAAAATATCCGAAATGTATTAATACTTCAAATATAATAATAATAATAATAATAATAATAATAATAATAATAATAATGATGATGATGACGACAAAAAATGAAGTTGCAATGTAAAAATTATCATTAGTTGAATGCATTAAGGGGCAATATATTTTATCTTGTCATTTATTAAGTCTGTTTAGGGACAAGTCTTATATTGTCACAATATTGTTGGGTTTTTGTCATTCCATCCCCTATGATACACATAAATGATAAATTAAACTTTGTATTTTTTTTAATGAACAAAACAAAATCTTGTGATAATTTAAATTGGTCAACTAAAACCCTGCACTCAAAAGGTACATTTCACGCGCTAAAAGTGCGAAGATTACTGTGTTTTTTGAATTGAAAATGACTTTGTTGCCCTTGTATCATATATATTTTAAAAATTGTCGATATAAGCCCTATGTTAAAAAAATTTGGTAATATAAATATTGTGTTAAAAAAATTGTTAATAGAAACCCCGTGTTTAAAAATTTTGGCAATACAAACCTTGTGTTAAAAAAAAATTGTTAATACAAACCCCGAGTTTAAAAACTTGGCAATACAAACCTTGTGTTGGAAAAAAAATGTTAATATACATCCTGTGTTTGAAAAATTTTGCAATATAAACCTTGTGTTAAAAAAAACTCGGCGGTAATTAACATGAATAAATATCAAGATTTCTACACAAACAATTTTTTTCCAATATCACCACATTATTAAATAATTAACAACCCCCACAATGTGACAATAATCATTGCTATTTAGAATAAAACTTATTTTTTCTTTAAAAAAAGGCCAAATTCCAAATTTGCCCCTTGTGGTTTGCCCAAATTGTGTGAAACTTCTATGGTTTAAAAATAGGCGAAACACCCCCTTTATTTTTAGCTACTAGATCTTCACTTAAAAATATTAACGGTTGAGATTGATTTTTAATTATAAAATAAAATATAAAATATAAAATATATATAAATATAAAACACATAATTATATATAAATTTAACTTAATTATAATAATAAAGAATACACACAAGCACACTAACACACACTTTGCACATACACTAATTTCAAACACACATACTAACACACACTTTTCACACACACTAACATCAGACACACACTCTGCACACACACTAACACACACTCTGCAAACACACTAACATCAAACACACACACACACACACACGTACTAACACACACTATGCACACAAACACACAGCACACACAGTCGCACACACGCACACATAACACACACAGTCGAACACATGCACACACAGTTGCACACAACACACACACACAACACAACACAACACACATACTCTGCTCGCACAGCACACACACGCACACACACAACACACACACGCTCACACACATATACACGCATATATACGTACATAATTTTTTCATTTTTTCACCAAATCTTGTAAACTTGTACACTATTTTGACCAACTCGATGGGAGGAATCCATTGGTCGTAACATTATTGATTTTTAATGGCTAATTGAATAGTTATTGGGGGGTTTGTGGCGGGTCTAGGGTTTTTGTATGATTTTTTAAAATTAAATGCACATTGAGATTTGGTGAAATTGGTAGAGGGGTTTTGTCTAGCAAATGAAAACACATATACCAGCGTTATCCGCCATTACTCCGGTAGCGGCTTCGGCGATGGTGGTGGTGGAAGAGAAAGGTTGAAGATGGTGAAAAAATTAAAACTTAACAACTAAAAGGACTTATTCGTAATATTGGATAAGAAAATAGGTATAATAGTGAATATGTTTATATTTAAGGGTATTTTGGTTATTTTAATCACTTTTAAAAGTTAAAATGAAGTTAAAATACATATCCAGTCGCACCCCAGGTGCGTGCACCTCACTCTCCGTTATCGTGGGAAATTGTGCAGTGTTTTTAAAATCACAGGGGGTGTTTGCCTATTTTTAAACCATAGGGGGTTTTGCGCAATTTGGACAAACCACAGGGGGCAAATTTGAAATTTGGCCAAAAAAAAAAACAGAGAAGAAAAAGGATTAAGCTTTTGTAGTTCTCCTATTCAACCGTGGCTTCAATTTATATATACCACCATATTATTCAATAATTAACAACCCCACAAACAAATTTTCATAAACAAATCTAACCTGAAAGGCTAAACTAAATCTTCATAAAACCCTAACCCAAAAATAAAGTGAGATCGTAACAATATTCAAACAAACAAAATCATCTAACAATACACATGCAAGACAATCAGAGCACCAATGGGCCAAAAAAAAAAAATTAAAAGTGGGGGGGGGGGATGGGAACAAAGATGATACCTTATGTGACACCCCCTCGGTAAGACCATCCTATACAAGTATGGCTCACTCAACGGTCTTTCTAAGTACCTATTTTTCAATTGATACCCAACACAACAATCGTTTATCGCACGACATAATTGAAATGGGAATAAAATGTCATTAGCTTTCATAAAACTGTAGAGTAACAAACTATCCAAAGTACAAGATTTCAAGTAGTGATCTACCATTTATTAAACAAGCTACTCTTCTATACATGATAAAGG
Source organism: Petrea volubilis (assembly GCA_026212405.1). Classification (NCBI taxonomy): domain Eukaryota; kingdom Viridiplantae; phylum Streptophyta; class Magnoliopsida; order Lamiales; family Verbenaceae; genus Petrea; species Petrea volubilis. Next base: position 15,066,914 of record CM047877.1, read on the forward strand.
ACTATGTACTAATGCACTAATCGCCTTAACCGAATCCCCTCAACCCATTTCCTGAATCTGAGGTAATGAACAGAAAGAACTTGGGTGGTAAGTCCAAATGACTTAGTGAGGCTGGTCATAAATATGTATAGAATTTTAGCAAAATAAGACTTATACAATATGAAAATATGATGTAATGTGGAACATGTATTTCAATAACATAATATCAAGACTGAACAATACTTATAGTGAGCCGTGAAAAGTGTCTCCAACCTTATGACTACCCAAAACAATAAAATATCATAAAATCTTTATGCCTCCCTTTGTGTTAAGGAACGACTTTGACAATGGTAAACGGTAAACGGTAGGTGCACTACGTGCCCGTGCAATACATCGAGCCAATCCCTACTACAATTAACCTCCAACTGTATGTAGGAATCAAGTCCAACAGAATGGTATCACGTAAGAAGGTTTTATCGACGGTTTGTTCCGCCCGATATTCCCTGCTCACATGTACCTAGGGCCAAACTTCCCTAGGGTGTCCCCAAAGGTATCAATAGATCATATTAAGACAGAATGACTCACAGAATTTCAATAAAATAATAGCTTGTTTCCAAAACCAAGGATAAATAAAACATAATTAAAACATGATATCCCAAGGGTGTCAATAAATCATTTTTGAAACAGATATAACTAACAATATCAGAAATGCAACACTTTTCGGGTATAACTTGACTTATAATTCAGAAAAATACTTTGTCGAAATGTAGAGAGTAAGATATAATTCCAAAAGATTCGGATAGCATAAATCAGACAGGGTAAGCCATACGAATAATATGTATAACATATAGTTCATTGCCCTAGTAAGGAAGGTGAAAGACATTCACCTTAGGAGTTTGTCAAGTTTATAGACTTGGTTTGACTAGATCGACTTGGTACCCTCCTTTTCAAGAGTATTCGAGGGAAATAAGGGGATATATAGAAGGCTAATAGGTATATATGTATGAAAAAAGAAGGGTTTATTGATATATATATATATGTGTGTGTGTGTGTGTGTTATGGTATTTTCTAACACGCAAGTGTACGTGTGCCAACAAGTAATATAGAGTGAATAGAGTGTCGAATCCCACAGAGACTTGTAAATTACTGCCAACTAAGTACTGAAATTAAACTTCCTATTCTTGTTCTAAATTCAATTATGGTGGATGGAAATTGAATTAAACTAATCAAAATCAAACAATTAAAGTAAAAGTAGACAAAGCAAATAATAAATCACAGATTAATTAACCAGATTACTAAATCCTAGGATTACAACATCCCCCAATATTCTTTTCTTACTTGAGTTACCAAAACTCTTATAATTATGCGAATTATTCTGATAACCTAGAGAACGAATTTATTCATGGGTTTCTGTCGAAATCTCCACAAACCTGTTATCGAATAATGCTATCCTATATGTCTATGGCTAGCAATTAATCAATAACGCATTAAGTTCACTCATTGGGTTACACATGGTTTGCAGGTATATGTCTATCCTACAAACTAATCGACTTTTGACAAGCATAAAATCGAACATGCGTTGCTCAGTTTATTTTTCGGTTCCTAAATTTCCTTCGTCAAGGCTTAGATAGGACTCCTAACATACAAATTGGTGACCACACAATCGCAAAACAAATAATCCAAATTGAACAATCAGAATAAATACACAAAATCATAAGAACATGGCAAAACTCATACGAATTTCATATTGGGTTCAGTCATAATCCTAGAACAAAGTATTTAGCTACACATGCCAACAAAATTCCCAAGCAAATAAAATTTAATCATCAATACAACTAAAAATTAAAGTTAAAGGGAAGAGAAAACTCCAATAGATTGCCGAATCTTCACTTCCTTTGCTTCCAATCTCGTGTTGCTTGATGGAACTTGAAAGAGAAAATTATAATCTAAGCTAAAAACTATGAAAAATTCTAAAAGAGAGAATAACAATCTGAAAATATCCCCCCCAGGCTGCTGTAATTTTTTTTCTATTTATAAGCCCTTGAAAACCCTAATGTGACATAGAATTCTAATTAGGGTAGGAGTGAAAAGTTGCCAAAATTCGCAGCTTGCGCATATTCGCAGATTTTGTGCGCAGGATCGCAGCCTATTCTGTCCAATATCTCTGTTCTTCCGCAGATTCGCAATTTCTTGCGCATGATCGCACCTCTTTGCTCACTTTTTGCTCTTTTAGACTCCTTTTTCCTAAAATAATAAAAACCAATATTAAACCTCTTAAAATAATTCAAAACACATGGAAAAGCATAATAAATCCATTCAATTAAGTACACATATATATAGATTTTATGGACTTATCAGTGTGTGTGTGGAAGATATACTATAAATAGAGAGTGTCTTGTGTGTTGAGAGTGGAGTGAGTGTGGGTGTGTGTTTTAGGCGGAATTTTTGTGTGTGTGTGGGAAAATGAAGACAATGGCCCTTTTTTATAGAGTTTAGGGTAATAATAGGATTTTTATATTATAAGGTCAATTTATAATAAATGCATTTAAGATAAGATATTTTTGTAGTCATCCAATTTGTTATGTTTATCAAGAATATTATCAAGATCTTAGCATTTAAGAATATTTATTAGGAGAAAATGACATTTTTGGATAAGTATATATATATATATATATGTGTGTGTGTGTGTGTGTGATAAAACATGACCTATTATATAATATATTCATATAAATTCAAAAATTTGAGTTATATAAATCATAAATTCGATTGTTTATGATAAACATAATTATCATATCACATAATTCACATATAAAATAAGGATCATATAAAACATGCATATAAAACATGAAATATAATTAATCATGCACGTATATCATAAGAACTGATTTTTATATAGTTGTTAAACTTATGTATAAAAATCGGGATGTCACACCTTTTCTTTGGGCTTCAAGCTCAAATGCTTACCTCTATTGATGATGTTCACAATAATATCCACAACCCACAATATTGATGCAAAATAAAGAAGAATTTTGGGGTTGATAGGTAGGGTTTTTGTCTATATTCTTGGGGGGTGAGGGATTTTCTTTCAATGACATTTTTTGACAAAAATGAAGAAGTGCAGTCAAACTTTAGATTTTAAGAGCTATTTTGGTCTTTTACACTAAAGGGTAGAATACGAATTTTGTATAAATTTTAAACCCCCCCCCCCCCCCCCACAAAATAGGGGGCTATGAGTGTATTTTAAAAAACACAAGGTTTATTTTGTTCATTAATTTTACTCAGGGTTTTTTTTTGACAATTATAAATAACACGGGGTTGGTTTTGTAATTAGCTCCAATATTGTTAAATAGTGACAAGTATTAGTGTTTTAATTATCACCTTTAATAATTAGTAATACACTTATAGTGATGTGATAAAAAATTTTACTATAATTTCGTAACACGAATTTTCTTATCACCAAATTGTCACAAATAAGTGTGTCACTAATTTCAAATGGTGACAACCTTATGAAAAATTCTCTTTGCAGAAAAACCAAATTTGTTGTCGTTAAATTCATATAATTGCTGACAAATTTTATGTTACCACTTAATATATTATCATTGTTGTTGTTGTTGTTATTATTATTATTATTATTGTAGCGCGATTGGATTCAAATGTTACCAACTTGGGCTAATTATAGTAAAATTAATGAATGAATAATTGTGGGTTAGAGGAAACGTAATAGAGTAATTATTCTAGTTAAGATTCATTCTATATCGTACCCAGGTGTTAACAGACTTTTCAATACTATCTAACATTTTTCATTCTTATATATACATGTGTGTGTGTGTGTGGTTTTTCAAATTAATTTTCACTGCTCCATCAAGAAATGAATCATTTCTAGAATAATATTACAATAATTGTATTATTATTATTATTATTATTATTATTATTATTATTATTATTATTTTTCCTTTGAATATTTTTATTGAAACCAGCTTATGAGAAAGTTTATTATTGGTGACTCCTTTAATTTCTTGGGCCGGAGAATCATCTCCGGCCGAAGAATTGTAGATAAGATATTGAATCTTGGTCACTGAAATCTCCATCAGAATGACAATGACATCAAATTCTTGGCATTCTCTTTGCTTTGTTTGCATACATTTTATGATAATTGTCTTTTTTTATTTGCAATGTTTAGGCAATTCTTCTAAGATAAATCACCTCTCTATTCACTGAAGTTTATGTATACTTGATTGCTAATAACAATAAGGTGAGAAACTAGTTAAATAAATCAAAGAAAGTGAAGTAACTTTTATAATTATACGTATATATATTACACTTCACCTTGTTGAACAAAAGACTTAAAAACAAAGAATGAAATTTTCAATCATCATCAGAAAAATGGGGGAAAAGGGCGGGACGCATCAGTTCTATTAGCTCTAATTATTATAACTAGTGGAATAGACACAATTAATACGTATGCAAAATAAAAATAAGATATATTTTAACTCTTTATTTAAAATTTAATAGTGTGAAATTAAATATTTATTATTTTTTATGTGAAGTATATATTTTAAACTTTTTAATATATTTAATAACTTTGTGATAAGTGAAATTTTAATTTAAAATAAGATTAAATTATACTATTAAAACTAAATAAAAAATAAAATGAGAGAGGAGAGAAGAGAAGAGAAAGAGAAAATTAAAACACTTTGACATGGAGAGAGAAGATAATAGGTACCACACCAAAAACACTAAAACTCCAAAGATACCAAGTCTACTAACACCAATAAAATAAAGCGATTATTAAAGGACTTTGTTGCTTTATAAAAAAAGTATAGATATTATGTAAGCATTTCATGTTTTTGTTTTCAAATATAAATCTACCATGCCATAAATGTTGAAGATAATAAAGATTTAGCAGCTCCCTTCTTTAATAGTTTAAATTTTTGGATAAAGTGATCATTCAATATGGTATTAGAACAGATTAAGGTTTTGCATTTAAGTTTCTTCACCTGCCGCAGATGTCCATTCCTGAAACTTCATGTTCCAAGTTTCCCGTATGTATCCGACCTTGGACCTTACGGGGTATGTTAAATGTCCCATATTGACAAAATATAATGATGTGGTGTAGTTTATAATTGTTTGAGTAATCATCCTCTTTTGAGCTAGCTTTTAAGGTTGGCACAAGTCTATTTCTTCAACATGATATTGAGCTAGGATAAGATGTTTTATATTCAAATCTCATCTCCACCCATTTATAAAATATAATTTTACGTGCAAGGCTTGATACAAAAGTACCGGATTGGAGATAATGAACATTTGATAATTCTCTTCTTGAATAGTTTAAATTTTTTGATAAGGTGGTCATTCAACAATAAACTCCAAAAATATCCTACAAAATAAAACAGCTTAGAAAAAATTTAAATAGATTTTGCCAAACCACCTCTTTATATATAGAATTTACTTAGTTGTTATATTTTTGCTTGAGTTTGATCGATGTTGATTGATCCACCATTAGTGTTCTTTTGAGTGTCATCTGGTTTTGTAATGCTACAAGCCGACTGAAACGGATAAGTATTTAATAAAGTGTCACAAATTGACTAAAGATTCTATCGTATTCTTTTCTTTTTGTTTCTTAACTCAAGCTAGCCTTTGTTATGTTAGGAATTCAAGCTTTATTGGCATGTCTTTTAAATTAGATGATGATTATTATTATTATTATTATTATTTGTCACTTTTTGTAACACTCTTGCAAATTCTCTAAAACTTTAATGATTCTATTCCATGTTGCTTATTTTACTCTTTTGTTTTCCCTCTTTTACAGATACTCGAATATAAATCCTTCTTTCCATTCCATGGGATAAGGAAGAGATTACACACACACACACACACACACACACTCGTTTTTATTTTATGTCACGCTCATCACACACACATTAATTAATGCACCATAAATTAATAATTTATTTTGTGAAAGAATTAGTTTGGAAGTTTTCGTATTGCTTTCACAATAATAGATTGTATATGATTGGGCACTTTCAACCAATTAATAACTCATTATATATGTTGTATTAAATATAAATATATTAAACAAATTGCCTAAATCATACCATACAAAGAATATATATATATATATATATATATTATGAAATAAACTAAAAATTTATACCTTTGATCATTTGTGGACCTTGAATTCAAGATTGCTTAACTACTCTTTGGGTGTAATTTTTGGGCAAATTCATTATACCTCCTTGTACTCTCATTTTATTTCTTTGTAGTTCGTGTCTATTTGCAAAAATTATATTAACCTCCCATGAACTTTCTTCTATTGGCAAAAACCCCAAAATATTTACTAATTTGACGTTTACCACAATTTATCGAAAGAAAAAGAAAAAAAAACTTAAAAATTGACACATACCACTAAAAAAAGCCCATGACCAATGGGTTTTTTTTTAGATTTAATAAATGAGGTTAATTATTCTATTTTGTCTATTTTTCTTAAAAAATAATTACATTATCATTACATGAATATCAATCATTATCAAGGCATCATCAAATATCGACAAATAATCAAACTATTACTATTATAGATTAGAGAACAATAGCTACTATGAAAATACAAATACAAGCCCACACGAATTGGTAGGGAATCGAACTCAGGACCTCATGATCTTGGGTCTCAACTTTGCAGTTAAGCAAAGCCTCATCGATTATTTGGTCTATTATTAAGACTTTTTATTTTTAAAGAATATGATAATTTATAGTTTGTGAGTCCGATTTGCGAGAAAATCAAAACTCATGCATATTTACATGTTTACTATATAATTTATTTTGTATGAATATAGACATTTAGTGTATTTTCTTGAAGTTCAGAATAATTTTTGGTAAATAGTTCTTGAAATTGTCTATTTCTTGTTATATCTCTTGTTCTAGGTTTGTAGTTTCTTTCTTCAATAACATCAATTTAAATTTTTGAGTTTTTTTTTTGTTATTTAATTATAATAATCTTCATTCATTTTTCTCTCATTCAGTTAAAGCTAATTTTGCTAATTGGTCAACTTTGAGGGAAGAAGAACTTTTATCACTTTAACAAATTAATTAGCAAAACTGAGGAGGAAAAAAACTCTAAAAAACAATAAATCCATGATGGTGAAAAAAAAAATTAAAGATGAGAACAATGAAACGTCACGAGATAGATCATTTAATAAGAAAATTATTTACAAAACTTTTAAACTTAAAATATGGATTAGTGGTATATATTTATGACATAACCTATATTTACACATGAGATCAAATATTTTTGGCAATCAAATTAAAATGTACACAATATCAATTTTTTTCTAACAAAAAATAAAAATCATAGAATGTACAAAATAATAGACCAAATAGAATAATTTTCCTTGTTACAGTCTAACGATTGGTTATAGGGACTTTCATTTTTTGAAAAAATAGAAAATGAAAATCTATTTAAAGGAAACTAATAGAAAGGAAGGCGCATAACATTTTCTTAAATACTTGTGTGGCTTGCCAGTAAAAAAAAAGGTGTTAGGATGTCAATGTAATTTTTGTTAATAAAAATAGGTAGAGTTCTAATGAAGCATAATAATTGATGCAAAAATATAAGGATGTCAAGGTAAATTGATACACTTAAAAGTAAAATAAAAGGAAAAAAAAATTAAAGTGCGCTTAAGAGTATAAGATTACAAGGAGATAAAAGTAAGATCCTTAGTTTGGAAATTTTTTATATGAACTCAATATTTGAGTCACGCATATGGACCAAAACCAAACGGTTCAAATTATATTATATTTTGCATGTTAATATTTTTCTAAGTAAATTAATAATGTGACACAATTTAAACCTTTTAGTGCATATGTAAAACTTACATCAGGTGCATAGAGGAATTTCGCCTTAAGTTTTGTTACTTAAGCAAACCTCATTATTTAGAGATCTTCACATTGAGAAATTCTAGTTTAGATTCAATTATATTGTACCAATATTAATCATGTGGTAATTATATTGCACTGCATTCTAGTTTAGAGAGTGGTTGGCTGTGCTTATAAACCCCTCAAAATATCTTATAAGTTGTTTAAGAGCTTATAAGCTCCTCAAAAGTATTTCGTAAATTATTGAGTAAAAGAGCTTATAAACTCCAAAAATAAATCGTTAGGAGATTATAAGCAAAAGAAAAAAAAAGCTTCCCCAACGTATTTTTGAAACAACTTATAAGTTGTTTAATGTTAAAAAATAAAATAACAGCTCTGAAAACATCCTATCTTTAAAAATAAGCTCAATCAAACACCTTCTTCGTCTATAATTTGTTGGATTCGACTAGCACTGATATGTGTAGACAAGTGATGGGTTGCATTTTTTTTTAATCACAAAATTAAAAAGAAAATCAAATATAAATACGGAATATAAATCATTATGCATTTTTTACTCCGATTTTTCTCTACATAATACGATTTGAAAAACAGCGTAACCGAAAATTCAGTGTACATGCACAAAAGACCCTCACGAATTTCCAACCGCGCATTTCCAGAGTTATATTCGCCTGCATATTCTCATTTACCCATTTACTCATTCATTCTGTGGCCGCTCAAAAATTTCCCCAAAAACGATAAAAAAAACAAAAAAAAAGTTCCACGTGCCATATGATTCTTCGTTTTCCCACAATTTTCTCAAACCATTAATCCCCCCACCTTTCTTTATAAAGCACTCACACACCCCAACCTATCACTTCGTGTTCTATTTTGCGTGCCTTACGTTTCAATCATCTCTCTGAGTTAGATCTTGAAGTTGAAGTGAGAGAAAGCTGATCATAATCATCTGGAGAAATAATGGCTGCTGCTGCAACTCTCAGCCCCGCCGATGCTGAGAAGCTCTCCAAGCTTCAATCTGAAGTCGCTGCCCTCGGTCAGATCAGGTATGTGTGTGATTTTTGTTTTTGATGAAGCTTTATAGTTGTTAAATGCTGTGGATCTGACAGATGAGAGGTGTGTTGATTGGTTTTGATATTTTGTCCTTTTTTTTTTCAGTGAAAATGAGAAATCTGGATTCATCAACCTGGTGACTCGCTATCTGAGGTACGGTGAAATTTGTTGGCATTCTTGCTTAAATTATGCGTTCGTTTTTTATTGTTTCGGAAATGCTGCTTAATTACAATTGAGAAGATCAGGAATGGTGAATGCAGCAAGTGTAGATGGAGAGCAAAATGTGTTTGTTGAGTTGATGATCCTGAGTTTCAGAAAATTAGATTTGCAGCAATTAAATGGTTTAGCTTCTTAGTTCTAAGTATCTGTCTAGGTATTTTGTATGAATGGAAGAATTGTCGTCTTATATTATTGATCATTGAAATAATTTTGTTCGTATTTGTGTAGAATTTTCATCAATTCCAAATAAGCTAGCTGTATTATGTGGATCGAAACTATGCTATTGTTGAACTAAGGTCTCTGACGAGCTGATTTGCTGCAATTTTTTTGTTTTTGGTTGGAATTCGAAGTGGCGAAGCTCAGCATGTAGAGTGGAGTAAGATCCAGACACCAACTGACGACGTGGTGGTGCCTTATGATGGCTTAGCCGACGTGTCTGAAGGTTGTCTTAAGATTTCGATTTTGCTTTTTGCTGTCTACCTATTTTGGGTTTACTTTTATGTTTTTCTTCTGAACCAATCAAAATTGGGTGTTGATTGATTGGTTTTAGTTTTGAGGTGTGGTAATTTTGATTTTATTCCCATGGTAATTAGGTATTATTTGTTGTTGCAGATGAGATCAAGACAATTCTGAGCAAACTTGTGGTGATAAAGCTCAATGGAGGCTTGGGAACTACAATGGGGTGTACTGGTCCAAAGTATGAGTGATACACTTTTAACACTTTTAGTTGAGCAATTTGAGATTGTTTTGCTTGCTGGTTGGCCAAGGCAATAGTTTCTGTTGGATTTTGAAATGATTAATACTGCTATGATTGTTACAAGTAATATGACAATGAAGGTGTTATTTACCTCGACGTTGGTAACTAAGATGGGTATATGAAGAACAACCGTTGTTGCAACGAACATAGTCTATTGTCAGTTTTTCACCTTTTCAATATGTCTTGCTGATTTGCTCAGAAGTGGATGATGATTGTCGAACAACTTCCTATACACCACTATGATGTTTTTCAAGTTAAACCATCTTTTTTCTTCAAAATATCATGGAAAAATGGGAAGTTGTAATTTTGTTTCTAGAAATGGTCTGCTTTCACCAAATATAGATTTGTGATTGGCAACATTATTGTTGAGCTCCTATACTGTAGTGGTTGTAAATCTTTGTCTTTTGTTTATTCACTCCTGGGATCCTATTTATGCTGTTTTGTGATTTTTGCCTCATATTAAAAGATGATGATCACTCCACTTCAAAAGTTTAAGAGAAATAGCAGAAGTTATCCACTTATTTTTACTTGATCGAATTTCTAGTTCAGTATTTCTACTCAGCCTGTTCTAAATGTTCATTCATATCACAATTTGTGGTAATTTCTAAAGAATTGGGGATTTCTTGGTTTTAGCACTTTGCAGCTTCTTTTTTCCCTGACAAACTAGCGTCTATCAAGGCATACATGCCTGGATAATTATATTTCCTTCTTAATTTTTCAATTATGTTCTTTCAATAATTGTTCATTAACATTGAGTTGATATTATATGTTCTTTCGTGCAGGTCTGTTATCGAAGTTTGTGATGGAAAGACATTTCTTGACTTAATTGTCCTCCAAATTGAGGTACGTGTATACACTGACTTCTTTCCTACACTGTCTTCTCAAAGGTGCATGTGACTGAAACATCCAGTTATCTGCAGGCCCTCAATAAGACATATGGATGCAACGTGCCCCTGGTTTTAATGAACTCATTCAACACTCATGATGATACATTGAAGGTGAAATTTGAGTTATACATGCAAGGTTGACTTTCCACATCTAAACTACATCGTATGCTGATCTGTTTCTTTTGCAAATTGTAGATTCTTGAAAAGTATTCCGGGTCAGGTATTGAGATTCAATCATTTTGCCAGGTTAGTACAGCTATGTACTTCTCTCTCTCTCTCTCTCTCTATATATATATATATATATTTATTATACAATTATAAAATTACAACTTCCACAATTGAGGCAAAATTTCATGTTGTTAATTTGTAATTCCCTGCAACTTCAGAGCCAGTACCCTCGTCTGGTTGTTGAAGATTTCAGCCCACTTCCATCCAAAGGGAACACCGGCAAGGATGCATGGTATTTTCTGTTATTCAACCCATTGTTGTTCTTATACTTGCAGAGCTGAACTCATACAATTTAGTTAAGTAATTAATAATGTCATATGTTGGATATTACTTTTTGAAGGCCAGTGCTTCTTTTTCTATGGTATCTTGATCGGAACTTTATGGATACTTTGTTTTCCAATCTAACACACACCATTCCTTTTCTTTATTTATAATTTTGTTGTATTCTCCTATCATTAGCTAGACCTTTTCCAGGAAAACTGTGTCCTCAAAATCCTACTTAGTATTCTGTTATTTTTTATTCTCATGCAGTGTTTACTTACTGGAAATTCTTTATTAGTACAATTAATTTTGCTTTCAGTTATTTATCCAACTCAGATCATCTGAAGGTTGTTATTTGAATAAGCACTCTAGTGCCTAACTCGTGGCAACTTTAAAGGGCTTGTTAATTCATGTCTCTTAACTTATTTGCCTTTGTATTCTCTTTTCATCTCATGAATTAATTTTGCTTTCAGTTATTTTATCCAAATCAGATCATCTGAAGGTCGTTATTTGAAAAAGCACTCTAGTGCCTAACTCGTGGCAACTTAAAGGGCTTGTTCATTCATGTCTCTTAACTTATTTACCTTTGTGTTCTCTTTTCATCTCACGAATGCACTTTCCTCGTATAGGTACCCTCCTGGCCATGGAGATGTCTTTGCTTCTTTGAAGAACAGTGGGAAGCTTGATGCTTTGATATCACAGGTTTGGCTCTCTACTAGGCATACTCTTTCACTGGATGCCATATGACTTTAATAAATTTACTAAGTCTTGTTATTATTTTCTTGTTTTTTCTTCTCAGGGCAAAGAATATGCCTTTGTTGCCAATGCAGATAACTTGGGTGCCATCGTTGATTTCAGTATCCTTAGTGACTGGAACTTTATTTTACATCTTTCACAATTGCACGATATATTTTCTTTTGGTTATGTTTTAAGATTACTTTTCAGCTAGCAAATATCTGTTGCTAATACTGTTTATGTTTCAATTCAAGTGATTTCCAAGATGCATCCTTAATTCGTTGTTGCAGAAATTTTAAATCATTTGATCAAAAATAAGAATGAATATTGCATGGAGGTACCAAGAAATCCTTTCCTGGTTCTTGGTTAACTCTTTTAGAGAAATTGTTTGTAGGTTAAATGTATGTGTTCTTGCAGGTCACACCCAAGACTCTTGCTGATGTGAAAGGTGGTACTTTAATCTCTTATGAAGGAAAAGTACAGGTATCTTCTAGAACTGGTTCATTCTTTTGTACCTTTCATCCTGAGTTACAAGTGTTGGAGGGTTTCTTGGTTATTCATTTTTTCTACCACCTTTCCAAGTTGGGAGGTTCCAAGAAAATGGTTAATATGCTGGCTCTTGTTTTATTATTTATGCCTTCCTACATGGGGGTAGAAAGTTTTATGTGTAGCAGTTTAGGAACTAGATATCTTGTTAATTTTCAAAACTCTGTTTGCACTGTTCTCAGTCTTATGTGTCATGTCTAAGGAAATCAGAAGCCTCACATTGGTGTTATTAACAACTATTACTTGCTTGATGTTTTGGCTGCCCTGCAAATGCCCCTCCAAAGAAACTTCTCTTTCCTTTTCTTTTTAATCATCTACTGACCATTAGATAATAACCATATATTGATTTGGCCATCGTTAGAAAGAAGTAATTTTGTCGCTATAATTAGGTGTTGCTAATTATCTTTCAATTGCTTAATGAAATGGAGTTTTGTTGTACTGTCTCTCATCTTTCTCTGCTGTTATTTAGGCTTAGTACATGGCATGCTACATCAGTACTAACGATAAGTGTCTTGTGTGCTGCAGCTCCTGGAAATTGCGCAAGTTCCTGATGAACATGTGAGCTCTTGTTCTTTTCTTATACGTACTTCTGCTTGTATCATAACACCTGTATCTGTAGTCTTAATAAAACACAAATCATGTTAATTGGAAAGGTACCTGCACCTTGGTGAGCTCCATACCTGATGATGTTGTTGCCTTTTGCTATCAGAAGCAATGTTCTTTTACTAATGTTCAAACTTCATTTCTTTGAATGACCATAATTGGAAATGAAAATGGTGGAAGTGCATAGATGAGTTACCCTCAAGGAGAACAATATCTCAATTTGTCTTAAGAGGATCAGATAGAATGGGAATGTCATTTCTTTACGTTGTGAATACAAGTATAAATATATAATGTCAACTTCAGAGCTATATTACATTATGAAGATTTATTTCGTAGAAATCATGATCACATAGTCTTTGGTCTGAAATTCTTGATTGAGGGAGGCTATATAATGATATTGCACTGGGTAAGGTGAGTTATAGTGGCAAAATATATTTTAGTCATGATTTCAAATTACTTCCAGGATGGAGCATTTTATGCCCTTTCACCTCTTTGGCAACTCTCATTTTTTATTTTGTCACTTAGAAGCATGTGACTGGTTCTTATTTGATTCGTGCTGGTAAATCATCCTACTACATGCTTTCGATAGCATGGCTGATTGTATTATGTATTATGTTGGATACAGGTCAATGAATTTAAGTCCATAGAGAAGTTCAAAATTTTCAACACCAACAACTTGTAAGTCGGAAACCACACTCAAGCTAGTTTCTGGTCAATACTTGCAAATACTTATGGTTAACATGACCCACAATTTATGCGATCAAATTATGCAGGTGGTTCAACTTGCAGGCGGTCGATAGACTCGTTAAAGCTGATGCACTGAAGATGGAGATTATTCCCAACCCAAAGGTGTATCACCTTTCCTAATATTATTTAAGGGTTGTAGAAATGTAGCTGCCTTTCTGATCAAGTAATTTACTTTGTAGGAAGTGGGTGGTGTCAAAGTTCTTCAACTTGAGACAGCTGCAGGGGCTGCAATAAAGGTATGCAACAACTCAATCCAGTTTCGAAATTCTCCATTTTGGTTTTACATTCTTTATTTAGCTAACAATCAGTTACCTCCGTGAGGCTGATAACCTTCTTCTCTGTCTCTGTTCCCCCCCCCAACACCACACACATATCCATTAGTTCTTTGATCATGCTATTGGAATCAATGTTCCCCGGTCTCGATTCCTTCCTGTAAAGGCGACTACAGATCTGCTTCTAGTCCAAGTAAGTCTCTGCCTGAAGTCAAAATTCACCTATTAGGATGTCTGACCATGAAAACTGACTCCTAACGTATTGTTTTGCAGTCTGATCTCTACACCATCTCTGCCAGCTATGTGGTTATGCGGAACCCAGTGAGGACCAATGCTAACAATCCTTCTATTGAGTTGGGACCTGAGTTTAAAAAGGTTCAGATTCATCTAACCATTATTTGCATTAGATTGGTGGAGAAATCTGTTTAGGCAATTAACCTGTGACATGCCTATATCTACAGGTTGCCAACTTCTTAGAACGGTTCGAGGCTAAGCCCAGCATTCTTGAACTAGAATCCTTGAAGGTGACAGGTGACGTTTGGTTTGGAAGTGCTATTACACTTAAGGTAATCTCAGCATTCATTCAGCTCATTCTATTTCTTTAATGGTTTAAGCTTATAAAACTTCTCAAGTTGTTTCGTTTGTCTTGTTTTTGGCTGTTACTTTCTGTTTCAGGGTAACGTGGTTATTGCTGCGAAGCCCGGTGAGAAGCTGAAAATCCCTGATGGAGCTGTGATTGCCGACAAGGTAACATGTTTCAGAGCATCGTATATTAAAATGAGAAATCAAACCCGGTATTGTTGCTTAGCCTTCCTATTTACGTGGTGTGCAGGAAGTCCATGGTCCCGAAGATATATAAATAAGGAGTTTCCTTCTCGTTCCAATGAAGAGAGAGTTTCTGGGAAAGAATCGAGTTCTTTTTGGTTGTAACGTGTAAGGTCCCGAGATTGGAAAAATAAGTGGGATTTCCTTTTATAAATATTTTTTTGCTACATAATCGGCCGTAGGAGGCAAGTTGGTTGTGTAAAGAAGGTTACTTCTAAGGTTTAAACTTAGATTGTTGCAAATGCTTGTTGCTTTCGAGTTCGTGTTGCATGGAATATACGCGAGGTGTAGAATGAAAATTTTTATATGGTGTATTCATTTTCGACCTAATGGTGTCTTGCCTAATGCTAGCAATATAGAATGTTTGCGTTGCTTTGCAATTTGCTAAAAAGGGATTCATTTCCGTGGTATGTAAGTTTATTTCGTTGAAAAATTAAAAGCTTGTGTGATTAAAAAATTCAAGACTGCAAAGGGGCTCTTTGGTCCACTGTTTTTCGAAGTTGTTCTTTGTTCTCCAAAAATAAAACACGAAAATCTGCGTTTGATCCAGCGTTCTCGATTCAACTATTTTTGAAAATGTTTCTAAGAACCCCACACTTTTTCTAAATAGGTACTAAGGTGTTCTTGAAAACAATTTTGTGTTTTCTATAGTTAGTTATTCTTAGTCATTTTATTTCATAGAAATTTACAAATGAAAAACTAATTTTGTTATTTTATTTAAAAATTTAAAAATAAAAAGAATTATATATAACAGCTCTCAAATTTCAAATTAATGTAATTCTACTAACTAAAATTATTATAAATAATCAAAATAAAATTTAAATACTCAATTAACATATAATTATCTCAATTCAATTATAAATTCTAAATAAATTTTTTTGTAATTATAAAAACTACCTTTCCATATGTAGTTTTCTTTTGTATTATTTATATTTCAAAATATTTTTATCCAAACACTTTCTGTAAGTATTAATTTCATGATTATTTTTCAAAATCACCACCGAAATAGCTTTCTGAATTTTTAGAAATTAAAATTGCATTTTACAAAATCAGTCTACAGAATTATTTTGAAATCCAATCAAAACAAGAAACAATCCAAACGCCCCCTAACTACTCTGGTGCAAATATCGTGAGGTCGTCAGTGAACAGAGGGAAACCAAAGGTAAAAATGGCGGAGTGGGGATGCAAACAATTAGACTAGAGCTGAACTTTGGCCTTAGTCTTTCAAATTCAAATTTGAGCTCAAATCAAATGAATTGAGCTCCAGTTTAACTAACTGATAAGGATGGGCTCTAGCTCATATGGGATTGACACGGCTCATTTAGCTTGAACTTATAAATAATTATAGGCTTACCCGTTTTTTCGATCTTGAATTTAAATTTTTTTGAATTATTTATTATATTTAAGTTGCAGACTTGAGTTCGAAAATTAATGTATTATTTAATTTCTTTGAACTTGAGTTTGAATTTTGTCAAGCTAGATAAGCTCATGGGCAAGTTCCGTTCAATTATGAACTGAAGGCTGGCCTGTTTTGTGCCTATAGCATTGATTTCTCTATTTTGTCCAGCCTTGGCATCTAATTAGGTGATGTATTCTTAAGTGGCACTAACTTATCTCCACAAAAAATTTTATATAAAAATTACATTATTTAGGATTACCCGTGTAATCAACAAAATAAATAAAATTAGAACCAGTTATGAAAAAGAATATCATGATGGTTCAACCCTAAGAACTAAACTAGCACTATTGTAGTATCAAAATTCCATATTTCACTTCTTATTTTCAACAATTTTCATTTGCAATTTTCTAGTAATTTATTCTTTGACAAACACCCATTATATGAGTGGCGTCTCTACACCATTAATGTCTAATTTTAATGATTCTCACCTTAAAAAAAAAAAAATCAAAATCACTAGACCAAATTCCATAATTCACATTACACATGTAAGTACGCCCCTAATCATGCACGTTGACAGACGTTATGTAAATTTAAAGGTACAAATAAAGTTTTGAAAAGAAACAAAAAAAATAGACCTAATATCTATATCGAATGGAAAGGAGTATTACAAAGATCATACAAGTAAAATTGGCTTGTTGGCATTAATCAAACAATGTCGGAGACATTTATATTGTCCGACAAAATTTGGGGGCAATGTGTCTAAAAATAGAATGATAGGGGGCAAATTGTCATTTGTCACCGTGCCATATTAAAGGCTCCGAAAAGTCATATAGAAGACCAAATTACATATTTAGATGATCAGAAAATTTCGTTATTTTTAAGATGTTTTTACCTTTCTTGGAGATATAAGTAAGAAAAACGAGTTTTACGCGTAAGGATTAACATTTCTCTTATTTTCTTAAAAAAAAAAAGGTTGATTAAAGTGCAGCATAAATACATTCAGAATATTTTAATTTTTCTAGAGGAAAATAATGAATACATAAAAACTAATAAAATTATTGACTATATTATATTATTATATATACCATATTAATCATTTTTAAGATTATATTGATTTAAAAAAAAAACAATTATAGTAGCTTTTTTCTAATTAGTAAGTTATTAACTTATTAAAAGTTTAAAATATCGTAACTGAAAATTTACTCGATCAGATATATGTCTTTATTTATTTTAAAAACTGTATCCATGCCTGATTGAAGCTTGTCAAATATAAACATAAAAATCCAAAGCCAAATCATCAAAAGATTCCGTTGTAGTCTAGTTGGTTAGGATACTCGGCTCTCACCCGAGAGACCCGGGTTCGAGTCCCGGCAACGGAAGGTTTTTTTTTTTTTTTAACGATTTAAACCATTTAAAATGTTGTATATATAAAAAGTCAAAACATTACTTGGATCGACAATAAAGTTGTATTTGTTTGTTTTTTTTTAAAAAAAATTTGTCTGGTGAATATAGAGTTTGATTTGTATCTGAAATTTTTATTAAGCTACTCGAAAAAATTTTATACGGGGCGAAACCTGTTGATTTTCAACAAAAAAAAATTCAGTTATTGTATGAAATATAAGCAAAAGTTAGACAAATTTATCTGAATTTTAAATAGTATAAATTTGAATTGATAGGTAATAATATAAAATTAAACATAATAATTTAAAAATAGTAATGATTGTTTATATGAATTTCAAATGCTTTTAATAGACATTGTCAGAGGTGTAAAATGAGTTGAGTTGAGTTGAGTTGATTCATGAACACAATGAGTCGGTTCGATTTGAGCTTAGCTCAAACTCAAAGTTTTCGAGTTTGAGCTTATGGAGCTGGAGCTCTTTGAGGCTCGCAAGTTTTTTTTTTAACTATTTTATATTTTTTAAATAGATAAATAATTAATAAAAATATAATATTAATAATAGATTTGTATAAAAAAAATAGTGTTTTTTATGATTTAAGTGTTTAAGTTATATATTATGAAAATAATAGTAATAATTTATTTTTTATAATTATTATTTAAAAAAATGGTAATATACAAAAAAAATAATATACTATAAAAATGAGCTCGTGCTCGAGCTCAACTTTTAAATGAGCCAATGAACTGAGTTTCATCATTTTGATTCGAGCTCGAGCTCAAGTCCAAAAATACAGGCTCATTGAGTTTGAGCTCAAGCTCTAGCTCACATAAATTTACTCGAGCTCAACTCATTTACATCCCTAGACATTGCTAGCTCGTGTTTTAGGTGACGGAGTGAAGGGGGGCAGAGGGTGGCGGCCGCCCTCCTTCAATTTTTTAAAAAATCATTTTTTTAGTATATATATATATATATATATATATTAGAATTTCAAAATTTTATCCGTTCATAAAATAAAATTTTAACTTTTATATAAGTTATATAATAAAAATTTTAATTTTCTCTATTCTATTTTATTTTTGGTGACTTATTTTTATCCAATCTCATTTATCATAATTAATTAAATTCTCTCTCTTTCTATTTCCTCTCTTTTTCCTTCTTCTCTTCAAATTAAAATACTAAAAGTTCTATTAGATTTTATTTCTCTCTTCTGTTCCAATTAAAATATCAAAAATCCTATTAGAATTTTCTCCTCTCTTTCTCTTGAAATAAGAACCTAAAAACAAACAAACACTATAATATTCAACTTTTTCTTCAAAAGAACCATACAAGAAGATATTGTGCACTAAGTTTGGAATTTATACGTTTAGTTATTGCTTTATTTTTTTTAATTGATTTTTGTATAGAGATTTGAATATTTGGATTATTGATATGAATCGTAATAGTTGTTCAATATTCAACTTAATGAATCTTAATATTTATATGTTGGGCTGTTAAATTTGAATGAATCTTACAAACTTTAGACTTGATATTTAATTGGGAGTGATTTGGGAAATGCAATGGTGGAGAAAAAAGAAAATATATTTTTTTAGTTTTGAATACATTTTTTGATTGTGAGAACAAAGAGAGAGGAAAAAAACGGAATTATTACTGATACTCCATTCTTATTTTTATATTGAGAAATTGACCAAAATATCAATTCATTTTAAAATATGATTGGATATACTTTTCTCCCTCAACTATATGATATGTCTCATTCACTCCAATAAACTATCAAATATAACACTTACCTTACTCGATTAAAAAAATAGTCAAAATTATTCTTATACCACTCCTATTTATACAATTATTATTATTATTATTATTATTATTATTATTATTATTATTATTATTATTTTTCATTTATCATCCTTAGTTCAACTTCAAATCCTTTTTAATTAGCTATAAAAATAATTCTTAATTTTAGTTTTAAAAAATCGTAAATTAAAATAAAAACTAAATGAAGAAGTTATTGCACATACCTAAAACTTAAATAGGGAAAAACTATTCTAATTATTTTTATCTAATTCTTTTAACTTAACAATTTTCCGATTGACATCTGTAGGGCGTCCCGAGATGATTGTATCAAAAAAAAACCCCATTTCCTTTGAGTGAGTGTGTGCGTGCGTGGGGGGTATTTTCCGGTTGACATCTATAGGGTGTTCCCTTTAAGTGAGTGTGTGCGTGTGTGGTGGGTGTTTTTCGATTGATATCTATAGGGTGTCCCGAAATGATTTTATCAAAAAAAAAAAAAAAAATCCACTTCCCCTTTGAGTGAGTGAGTGTGTGCGTGTATGGGGGGTATTTTTCCAGTTGACATATATAGTGTCTTAAAATGATTGTATAAAAAAAAAAAGTTTATTTTTGATGGAAAAGTAAATTATTTGGTTTTTAAGTAAAACATATTCAAAATTAAATTTAGATTATAATTTAGTATGAATACTTTGTGAATTATAAACATAGACACATTTATATAAATTTAAGGGTATTTATTATGAAATATATAATTGGAGGGTGGGTTGGCGTGGGTGGGTGGGATTTGAGTGTTACATTTATTAGTGTATAAAGGTAAATTATATATATGCTATATAATTAAGAGGGTAAAGTGTATTTAATTTTTTTTTAAATAAATAGGCATTTGGTCAATTTTTCCAATATAAAAATAAAAGTGAAATACCAATAATAATTTTGGACTGTCAGCAACAATTTTAAAAAATCAAAATAAAAAATAAAATCTATTTTAATATTTTTTGAGTTTTGATTATATATTTTTATGTGTGTTTATATCAATCTTGTTGAATATTGTTAAAATTTTTTTTCTTAAGTATTTTTTAAAAATAACTCATTATCCACTATATTTACTTCTTTTAAAATAAAGAATAGCTTGTAAGTTTTTCAGTATCATTTTTTATATGTTGTTTCAATTATAACACTTTTATATTAATCGAATACGCATAAACATAATAACTTTTGTTCTTTTATATATCAATATTATATATAATCCTTATATTTATACGTTTTAATAACTAATGATCTTTGAAAAATTTTGCCTCCCTCAATCAAATTCCTAGTTACGTCCTTGTCTTGTTTGTTTCTTTTTGACAGCTAATTTTTGTTTGTGCTTTGGTTTTATTTTTCAATTTAATAATTTTTTGGGTTTTGATTTTTCACTTTAATATTAGAGTCTAATTAAAGACCTAATTCTTAAATTTTTAAATTACAAAAAGACCATAGATAAATCTTACTTGTTATCATTTACATAAGGTTATTTTATTTCTCACCAAAAAGAAAAACAAGAATGTAAAGCTCCGAGGTATTCGTATTTTTATAAAATAGATAGATAGATAAGGGATATTTGCAAATACTTCTTTTAGCAAAGTGGAAATTGCAGAACAAATTTAGTAAAAGTGGGTAATATTCGAAAATGAGTAGTGAAAAATAGTAATTGACTTTTAAAAAAGTAAATAGAAATTGGAGAAAACATCCTCAAAGTTGATTCCAACTTCTAACTATTTTAAGGTGTTTTTTTCCTTCAACGAAAGCAGGAAAATAAAAAAATTTTGAAAAACTTAGGATAAGTTAGAAATGCCGATTATATATGATAAACAAGCATTGCACCAAGTTTAAACATTGTTTCACAGAATATGAAAGAGTAAAAGATTGACATCAAGAATTGCACGATAATTAGCACAAACGTTGGGATAAAGAAAAAAAGATGATCCCTTGATGCATCTATATATGCAATATCAAATATTATAGGGATAATAATATCAAATATATATATATATATATATATATATATATATATATATTATAGGGATAATTACCAAAAGCTTCCTCATATTTATTCCAATTAAGAGAAAAAGCCCTCTATTTGGGAGAGAATTGTAATTTCAATAGATAGAAGATATTCTTTGTAATTGAGGCAAATCTAAGTGTTCTTTGTTGTTGTTGTTTTTTTTTTTTGCCCCTTCTCTTTTCTTGCAACTGTAATTACTAGAAATCCCTAATGTTTGTTCGGATTACAAAAATTGTAATCAATAGAGAAGGTCAAATAGCAAACAATGTTCTAGTTTAGACCATCTTGATTACACTACCACAATTCTCACTACAAGCAATTAAAATTTGCGATGGAGATTATAATATCCATTTGTTCACAATAAACGCACAATAACCTTCAATAGTTTTGGTCAAATGAATACAGTTAGAAGTGTGTAATAACATTTTCTTGTACATCATCATAATGAACAAAAAAGAAGATAAAAGGTAAGAGATAGCATCAATCTTATTGAATAAAAGTTAAAACACCTCCCCATATCCAATATATAACAAGCAGAGTATAACAAACCCATTAGAAATTTTTTACCCGAACCTAATTTGACCGAACCTAACAGCTCATAGGGCAAGTTTGTTATACTTGCCTAGTGATTAGTCACTCTCCTTAAATTATCGACCATTCTCAGGGCAAGTTTAAAACACTCACCATTAACCGAGCCTAGAGCTGGGCTAAAATTTCCCCAAACCCATCACTCTATATGGTGGTAATCCTAATCAGAACAATCAAGAGATGTTTTGATCTTCTGAATTGTGGAGCTTATTAAAGAATGCACGGTCGCTACGGACTCCATATTTAGTTGCTTTGTTAACGTGCTGTGACACACTAATATTTGAAAAGCAACCGTGAGGAGTGAACCACTCGAGTTCTTACTACCGGTTTTCGAGCTTGTTGAAGCTCCGGATATTCCTCTCTCGGCACGACCATCGCTGGAGATAACAAATCCTGAAGGAAGGATTGGTATTTTCGTTGTGTCGTCCCCATTAACAACTGAGATTATAGATGGTAGATCTATCGGGGCATAGATCATTACTGCTCCAAGAGGGTCCATGCTAGTCTCCTGCAGCATCAACATGTTGTTCTCTTTGGGTACAAATGGCTGCTTTGTATAGAGATTAGAGATGTCATTGGTATATAGAGATTTAACAATCCAATAGTTTCGAAAGAGAGAGTTAAAGACAGGGAGAAGAGAGTAAAATCATTCAAGTTAGATACATATGGATTATAAAACAAAAGGACATCATCATAAGTTCAATAAAGTACAACTCCTAAGCTTAAATGTGCTCGAACTTTGATTTATTAACAACTTCAGCATCAAATATTGGCTAATTATTCCCAAGTATTTGTCGTTATTGGGAAGTAATTACCGGAGTAGGAAATTTGTTCACGTGCATAGTTTTTTGTGATTTTAGCTCAAACTAAGCCGACATTTTAGATGGTAACAAACTCAACAGTTTAAGAACAACACATTAGATCATGACAAGAAAAAAGTATATTAGCTACAAAGTGAAAGTCGTCGGTAACGATATGTATTAAGTCACAATTATTAATAATGACTAACACGTTAATCGAAAAACAATGTCCCACATTTGGATTTACTTAAAACTTGTTCCATGCCAAATCGATTACTATTGCTGCGCTAGAATTTCTTTTTCGTATTCTAATAAGGCAAAAATTTAAGGCTTTAAATAGTGTAGGTCACAAAAAAGTAAAGAAAGTAACCTGGATGATGGAGATACAATTTCCAGGATGCGTCCCAGTTGAGATATGCGCAACTGCACTTCACAGGATTCCCACTCGATAAGACATCCCACTGCATGGCAAATGCATTTAGTCTTTACTACATTATTTCAAAAATTTTAGGAAATAAAAAAAATTGTTAGTCTGAGTATCACCTGATTTCTTTTCTTCTCGTCTTTGAAGAAGTTAAAGAGAGTCTCTTTTGAAAGGGGAAGCCAAAGGGAGGTAGCTGCACTAACAACGAAGCCGTCTGGTTGGCCTGGTCCATTACTTTTTCTGAGCGAGACACGAACTCCGCTGTTTTTAAATTCCGACAGGTGTGGAAAATCAAGTCTGTCGGACATACTCAATGCTTCACAAAAATTCTTCACCATTCTATGAGAAAGCTTCATTAAGTTTCTCCGTCCTTGGAGTGAGTCAATAACTGAATAGCAGAAAGAAAATAATATAAATAACCATTTTAAGCGCAAATTTTTTCCAATTATCAAAACTATCGTACCACGAGACAAATTAATTAATACCATACCCCCTTCAAGGTCGTGTTTAGGGGCGGTAGTTAGCCCCATTGAGAATGCAAATCTCTCGCATGTCCTCTGGAGACTAGTAATCCATCTTTTGGCTCCATATGCTTGACAACCACACACTAAGTCTCTATACAGACGATGCGTCAATGATTTGTCGTCCACTTGAACATGTTCAATCCATGTAACCTATCAAGAGAATATACAATTAAAATTTATTGAGGGAAAAATAAATATACAACTATTTGAGGTACGAAGATGATATCATTCTTTTGTTTTCATTTGATCATCTGCATTTGCAATGGCATTTGTACACATTTTTTTTTTTTCAAATTCAAAGAATTGACATATGAGTAATGTATTCTTTACTTAAAATAATGTATACTTAATTATCATCATCTTGAGGCTACCAAGGAGAAAAATGAGATTATGTTAGTCAAACTAAAAAATAAATGTGGTGATTACAGAGAACTCACAGTTGATTTTCCATTCGACATATCTTCAATCATACACCCTGAAGGAAGCTTCCAAGAGCGAGTAGGAGCAGCATCTTGGAGCTCTTTGATGAAATCATAAGATACATCTACCATAACCCAAGTGCTCGAGTTAAGCTGCCGGCAATACCGAATGAAAAAGAACTCTCGAGGAGCCACAAGGGGTGACAAAATGTGCATCTTTTCATACATCTGTGCAACACTCATTAGTTCAAACTTCATCCGTTCGGGTTTTCAAAAAAAATAAAAAAATAAAAATACAGAAAAAGATGAGAAATAAAAAAGAAAATAAATTGTAACTTATGGATTGGAGGCATTTACCAGATGTAACATGCTACCCAAGCTTCCAATGTCAAGTATTTCAATGGTCCTTGCTTTTGTGACAATAGTGGGGAACATGTCCATCCATTTATTCTGCAACAATAGCAAAAAGGAATTTTTACTCCAAACCAGAAAATAAAATCTGATTGCTAACATACACAGGAAATGGAGAGTTATCGGGCTTTATCATATATACCACATCAAGAAGCATTTCAATTAAATGTATTGCAGCCATTGCGACCTCGGCCGAATGTTTCGATGATTCAAACCGAGCACTTGCTGTCTTGAGATGATTGGGCTTTGGGAAAAGCTTATCATAACTATCAGCATGCAGCATATATCTCCCATCTGATGGAGCCTTGATCCAGACCGGCTCATTCATACGTAAAAGCTCAACGAGCTCATCCATGGCACCAATGGCTGTCTCAAGAATGTTAGATTTGTCCATCTCCTGGACTCCGCTCGACCAATGTGGTGTTATGGGATTCTCTGAAAGAGGGTTGATTCCCATCCCTTCCCCTAGAAAATGTTTTCCAGGCATATCTATAAGGGGTGGAGTTCCAGGCAAAGGCATAGTAGTTGAATTTCCCATGTAATTGGAAAAGAAATTGATCGTCCGTTCGTGCTGAAAAAGATTAATAAAACAAACATTAGGTAGTGTTCCAAATAAGCACCCCAGTATTTAATACGGAGCTGCAGCTCCTATTCTTGATGTTTGGCCAAAGTTCATGTAGAATATCTTATAACTTCATACATCTTATAAGATATGAGGAACTTCCTACATCTTATACGATATAAGGAACTCTTTACTTGTTAAAGATAAAGATGTAACTATATCTTGATATAGTTAAAGGGGTTCGTTAAGGATTTCACAAACAAGTTAAAGACTCACTTTTTCTCTTATAAGCTCCTAACATAAAATGGTAGGAGTTTATAATCCCTAAAAATTTATAACATTCGCTTTTCATCTGATAAGCTCTCAAACTTCTTATAAAATATTTTTACGGGCTTCTAAGCTCATCCAAACACTCTCTTAGTCCAAAAGCATGAGTCTTGTATATATGATTGTACTCATGCAATAAACTCAAACATAAGGAACACTATGCTTTTTTAATAAAGATGAATAATTTCCAGGTAACAGTCACCTCCTCTTTCAGTCGTGCATTTTCCATTCTCAATCTCTGTAAATTGCGGTGTTTCTCTTCATCACCAAGATTTGAACCATTACAAGCTGGACAAATGATGTTTCTCAGCGCTTCTTGCATTGCGAGATTCTCATAATGAATTCTTTCGTTTTCAGTCCGCAGAGCATTATTATCTGCTTTCTCATTTTGAGCCTGAAATATATTGCAAACTAGAGACTAGATCACCACGAACAAGTATGAAATCCCCTTCCACACAAAGTATGTTCGTAATATGCATAAGCCGTAAATCACCTTTATCTGTGTCCTTTTATTTTGAAACCAGAACTTTATCTGTTTATGGTCGAGACCTAGTTCCCTGCTCAATTGCTGCCTTTGGTTCTTATCTGGATGAGGGCATTCCTTGTAGAAACTACATCAATACCATAAATTAGAAAGCCAGTGAGAGACAGAGAGAGAGAGCGAGAGAAGAAGAAGAAGAAGAAGAAAAAAAAAAAGGAGAATTAAAACCCTGAGATGTATGGAATTTAACCCAAGTAAAAGATAAAATGAGGTTCATATTGCAACAAAACATTTATACTAAAATGCATGAGTGAGAGCTCAATAGTACGCTTCAAGTTGCTGAATTTGGTGTGTAGAGTGACGATGATATTGCTTCTTCCCCTTCTGAGAGTTGGTGATATCTTCTCGCAATCCATTCCCTCCATATGATGAATCCATCTATTTGGCACAAAAAAGAAGAGCTTTCCTTTTTATTCCTAAGTAAACAAATTCAAATGACTGGCAAAAGAATGATCAGGGTGGTCAAATATAGAAACAAAGCTGGCATTTCAGACAGAAAAAGATTGGATGGCTACTGGAGAACACAATATAGGAGACACAAAACACACACAAATTTTGTTGATTTTTTTTTTCTTGTTTCTTTTTGGATTTAAGGAGATATATACAAAA
The DNA here is from genome assembly GCA_026212405.1 of Petrea volubilis. NCBI lineage: Eukaryota > Viridiplantae > Streptophyta > Magnoliopsida > Lamiales > Verbenaceae > Petrea > Petrea volubilis. Next base: position 15,093,725 of record CM047877.1, read on the forward strand.
CAAGGCCGATATGTATATGGTTGTGTAGGATGAGATCTTCACTTAACTTAAATGGGGGTTGACATCTGGATTTGTCGCTTTAAACTTTGAATGAAACAACTACCAAAGGAGGCATGGAAATCAAGGGTCAATTCAGAAAGTACATTGTGCTGAATATAAAGTAGTATATAGAATGCTAATATTGGAACATTTACTTAAATTCTTTATTTGAAGAAAGCAATATGGATAGTACTGATAAATAAGGAATAAAATTGTATAGCAATAATTCATCAGCTTCCTTTTATTTGCAGTGGCTTAAAAGGTTAGTTAATGAATTAATAATTTCATGCTTTCAATGTGGCCCTTTATTATCATAATCTGCTATTCATTGATGATGATCGTTTAGTATCTGTCATATCGATCAAGACAGATAATTAATCAACATGAAATATATCGCACATTTATTGTAATAGGATTGTTTTGTAAGAGAAGATATCAGTCCTCTTATCGTGGACTGCAGTGAATCCTCAGAAAGAGAATCCTGAATAATGTTCTTCTTCAAACAAATACTATGTTTGATGGAAAATTAAAACAAAATATATTCTCTAAAGGAAAATAGTTGAATAAAGTATAAGATCAAGCGTCAACATATAAAAATCCTTTTAACTTTACAACCCACCTTCCGATGTTGACATACTTTTCCTTGATGCTTCATGTAAGAAAATTGGAAACAAAACTCATCTCCATCCTTGCTTACAGTGGTCTTATTCTAAACTGTCTGTCTCTGAACTAGTTCTTACTTTAAGAAATAACAACTTAGTCGATATAGTTTTTAATAATAACTAAGGGGATGATAATATTAACTGTGATATAATTTTTACTGAATACTTCTCGCGTACCTCCTCACCGCATTCTCAAAATAATACCAGTCTTATATTGTCCTACAAACATAATTACAAGCAATACAAATAATAAAGAAAATTTATGTTGGCACTCTAAACTTAGATAACAACACTCCGCATTCCTTTCTATGTTATTAAGTTCACAAACTGTCCCTCCATCCATAAAACACAAGTCTAATCTGTTTTAAATGATAAATTTAACATTTCCTCCTTATTGAAATAACACCACTCAAAATTTATACTCATCCTCAAGCACCTTTTTCGCTCTTTCATTTTTCTCCCTTACTCTAACGGGTGATGCTTACTCTATTACAGTTAGAAGTCAAGCATAGAAGGAAAAGAAAAGCATCAGCAGACAAAAAATGCTTTGGCTTCATTATAAGCTATTGAACCCTTTGGAATACATACTTCATGCATGAAAAACCTTGACAGAGTATCATTCAATTCAGCCAAATCACGTATGTTACTCATTTGTTAATAATTTTAATTAATATAATATCAAATGCCTAAAGAACTAGCAAACAATCAAGAACACTTGAATAAGTTAAATATATATGTATATATATACACATATGTTTATGTAGAGGATGAGCAATCAACAACTATGAAAAAAGGCCAAATTCTCTAACATTTTACAAAAATTACAATTGATAGATTGGGGTATTCTTGTCTGCACATTGAAGCTGAAAAGAAGCGGAGCACCTTTTATCATAATGTGGAGCGCAAAAATTAATGCCCAATAGAATAAGACATATTTAGACATTTTCCTTGATGAACAAAAACGGCTAAGAAAATCAATTAGTTATGAAACATGAAATGTTGAATCAATATCGAGAACAGCACGTAGGGCTATTAGCATATATGAATCGGACTAGCTTGACTTTACTTATAATCATTACAAGTAATTCTTCGATCTATATCATATTTTGCAACAGGTACATTATTAGGATAAGAAATGTTTGAATCTTTGAATGCATATCTGCAAAGCTCCAAGAACTTTTTGACCTATCCGAGATGTATTTTAAGAATGGTTTCAACATCATTTAGAACTCGGTAAAGCATATTCTATCACCATACCTCAGCTATGCCTTCGATACATAGTGAAGCTTCACTCTTGATTCGCAGTTGCACCTTACTACAAGCACAAATTCACCTGAAAGGTAGCATACAAGAAAATACCAGTGTTCCTTCATAAACTACACAAATCTTCAAGCTATGGCTTAGGCTGTTGAATTTCTTTGCATGATATTCTAGCAATTTTTCTAACTTAATAATGCAGAAGAAATTAGGTTTGAGAACATTAACTAAAATTAGTTGGAGATTGACCTTTAAAGTCCAAGAATGCCTTCATATCCTACAAATACAATAGAGTACATATCAAAACATACGCATAGACAATTCAAGGTGAAAATGCAAAAGTGAAACAAAAAAAAAAAGGAAAAAACGAAAAATTGAAGTTGAAATCCCCTTAAAACTTTTAAAACTATCCGCTAACATGTTTGTAAAATTTTAATCTTCCCCAGCGTCATTATTTGAGTTCACAATTTGTAGCAAAAAAGATATGACATGCAACATAGCATGTCCCAGTTTGAGTGCATAAGAGACCAATATTGTGTTCATTCTATAATTTTCAACACGTGCATATATCAATCTTCCGCTATCTAGCTAAGGAAAATTACAAGCCAATTTCTGAAAAAAATTAAATAATCAGACTTCATTCAACGGGGAAAAAGTTGTGAAAGCAGGCCTTACCGCTCGAGGTACAAGCTGTTGCAGCATGGGGTTCAAGCTAGCGCCAACGGACAACAACACTACATCTTTTCCCTCTTTTCTTCCTTTCTCCATTTTCCTTGTTCTCTCTCTCTCTCTCTCTCAAAAAAAAAAAAAAAAAAAAAACACAAACACACACACACACACTCACACACACAATTTACAAAACAAAAGTGTCTATGGTATATGAGACGGAGATGTACATTTAACCAGACTTTTTTATTACTCCGGCCGATATGCTCCGCCATTCAGCATCTTCTTCCACCCTGGAAAGTGAAAATCATGACCGTCTAATCAACCAAAAAAGGTAGCATAATTGATGGTAAAGTATGATGACTTTATGAAATATGAATACATGTGTTTCCTTTTTTTTTTTTAATAATATAATGCATAATTTATTATAAATATGATTATATAAGGTGCAGACGAGTCTATATGCTGAATTTCTTGTACTTGCAGACATGAACTCTTGATGCCTTATAAAATCTTCTGAAGTACTTTACTCTCAAAATAATTTAAACATCTAATCAGATTATATGTAAATTTTATTTTCTACAAATATTGAGTATGACTAAATATTAATTTTATATTTTTATGTATTGATGTGCCTTGTGCCACCTCTTCTTGCTACGTCAACTAGGGTGGGTCAGTCCGGATCCCAAGTGTGGGACAACAGAGCTCTCGACCTAATAGGCTGCCCTCGAAGGAGGTCTTAAGTCCGATTGTCCTCGACCATGAGGTTGTAAGCCATGAAGCTCACCGATAGTGAGAACCGATGCCCTTAAAGTGACTCAGTCCTCGAGAGTGCATCCGCATAAGGAGTAGGCCCTGAGGTGCGAGGTACGAGGAGCGAGGTACCTCCCCCCAGGCTTATCCCAGGTCTTGGGACTAAAAAGCCACGAGGGACACCTAGAATCCTTTAGGCCTCATAAGTTGGACCCACGACACTAAGGCACAAGTGGCTTAAAAGTTTGAGGGGCCTTCGAACGCAGTTGTGTCGAGGACGCGAACCTTATACTTAACCTCAGCCCAACTCATCGGCCAACGAGAAAAACCCAGCTGGTGACTGGTGACAAGCCTTATACCTACCTCCACCTAACACGCCCCTGTGGCACATAGGTCCATCCCATCGGTCTCCAGCGTATTAAATGCCTAGTCATAAATGCCCAAGATACACATTAAATGCTAATTGGACCCTCATTAATGAGAAGGTAAGGTCAACAGATATTTGGGAGTTCAAAAAGGGACAAAAAACACGTACATCTGTACTTCACGCGTCAGGAGGGTTGACCAACCCCCATCATCTACGTCACATCAGTGGATCTCTCATACAAATAACACGTCACATCAGTGGATCTCTCGTACAAATAACAAAAGACTATCCCACATAAGGAGGTAATGAATCATTCATTTTTTGAATCATCTTACTTGCAAAACAAGAACACCCTATTCACTATTCATCATCTTCTCCACTCTATCCTCAACTGACTTGAGCGTCAGAGAGCCTATGCCGGGGCAAAACCGGCTAGTCTCACGTGCGTTCCTCCTTTTTTGACAAGTATAATCACCCGGAGCTAGTCAGACTACGACACGTGGTCGGATCAAAAAGCGACCGCATCATGTATATCTCAATTTAAAAAAAAAAAATGGTGCTTCAATGATGTGGCCAATACAAATACTTGTCCCAGATAAGGAACAAAGCCAAATTTTCATCAATCAAATTTAATTAGAACAATTATAAGATGCCCATGAATTAATTATTAAAAGTAACTATACATATTGGGTTTGTTTATTAACCGTTTCAAACACAAAAGGTGGAGATATCATACTAATTTAGTTGGAGCAATAATGTAATATTTGATTCTTGAATTCTGATAAGAAAAATACGAAGTAAATTTTTTTATTATTTTAAATGATAATATTTTTTTGCTTTAATTTTTGACTATTTTTATTTTCTTTTTTTCATTACAAAATCCTTGTCCCAAACATAGCTTTAAGGGAATATGGGACATTAATCATTTGATTATCTTAGGGTAATTTGCATTTTGAATCACAAAAATATGCAAAAGGAGCACTTTAGACCCTTAAATAAGAAAAATAGTACAATGTACCTGAAAATTTATATAGTTTTGGTAGATTACACACTTATCTATTAAAATGAAGGATAAAATTGTGTAAGAAGATAAAAATGACCTTTTTATTGTTTTAGTGTGCAAAGTGCCCCTTAATTAATTAGGATAAAAAGTGCAAGTGATATATACTCCAAGTTTTAAAAGAATTATTTTAAATTGAGTTTTATAAACGGTCACTTAATTTTTTTAGGGTTTACAAAAAGAATAATATTGGTGGGTAAATTAGAGTAATAATTAATTATTCAAATTTAGGTTCAATTTAAATAACATTTTTCAAATATTTATTTTATTTATGTAGTTGAATATACTTCAATACTATTTTATATGGTAAAAATACAATTTTAGGACAATATGTTGCACGTTTTATGATTTTGGAACACTAACTTATTTAATTTCAATTTTAGGACAGGAATTTGATAATTTTTACACATTTAGGAGGTGGTTTGGGGGGGGGGGGTGACGACACTGGATGGGGATGGGTGGGGGTGAACGGGGCTGGGGGGCGGCGGCGATGGAAGGGGTAGGGTAGGGGGACGGCGTTGCGAGGGTGGTTGTGGGCAGTGGAGATGGGAGGGGAAGGGTCGGGTGGGGCGACGGTGCTGGGAGGGTGGTTGGGGGCGGGGCTGGGGGTGGGCATGGGTGAAGGAAGGGAAGGGGTAGGGGGGAGTGGAGGGTTGAATTGGATTTTTATTTATTTTTTTCACATTAAACAATAACTAAACAAATAAATAAAATTATAATGGTAAATCAAATTTTGAAAAAAATATAAAACATTGCCACCTAAGCTTTATTTTTAAAATTTATTTTACATTAAATCAAAATATTTCCACCTCAAACTTGCCAGCAATGCATTACTATGCCACGTGTATTTTTCCGACCATTTGTCTGAATGCGTCAAAAATTGTCAAATTCCTGTCCTAAAATTGAAATTGAATAAGTTCGTGTCCTAAAATCACAGAAGGTACAACATACTGTCCTAAAGATGTATTTTTACCATTTTATATTATGCCTTTTGGTATTCTGTAAGTATATAGTTAAATGATAAGAGTTTTAAATAAATGAATAAGAATTCTGATATAACAGGCTTTGTGTATTTTTCAATAAGTCTGTATGTGTGTGTGTGTATATATATATATATATATATTTATAAAGTGCTAGTGGAGCTAGAATTTTTTGTTTAGAGGGGCAAATTTTAAATTTTCAAAAAAAAAAAAAAACATGTAAAATTTAACTCAATCTAGACTTAAGGGTGATAGTCGGGGGGTGGGGGGGACAACACCCGCCAGCCCTCCTTTGGCTACAACCTTTAATAATCACTACAACCAAAAATCTTTTTTCCGACACAAAAATGTGCCCTATATATACTTTTTGAGGCATTTATACTTTTTGGGGCAGATAAAATATATGTCGCATAGTTGCGTGTCGCAATAAATCATGAGACACATATTAATTGTCCCTAAAATATTTATTTGGTAGGACACTTATTTGTATCCCAATAATATATTTTTCAGGCACATTAATAATACCTATTATTTTGCCGAAATTCTATTATTTTTTATTAAAATAAAATTCCAATTTCCAAACCTAGAAATCAAACCCAGGACCTCCACTACTTCCTCACGCGTGCTCACCCAAATTTAATCCATATTTTGCAATCACTGGAAGTTGAACCCTCGCCTCTTAGTTGACAAACAAGTCTCTTGCCATTGGACTAAAATCACTTTGTTGTCATATTTTTTCTTTTTCTATAATTAACATATATATTTGAAATTACCATTTTAATAATTTTTGAAATATCATTACATTATTATTTACCTCTTAGTTGCATTAAATTTAAGGTGAAATTATCAAATCATTTATTTTAATATAGTATAATTTAAAAAGCATTGTTGCATTCTTTTCTTATTCGAAATAGTAGTAGTAGTAGTAATAATAATACTAATAATAAGGTTTACATAAACGTCTTTCCAATTATATATATATATATATATGTTTATACATAAATATTATATATGTAGCATAAATATATATGCTACATATAATATATATATATATATATGTTTATACATAAATAATAATAATAATAATAATAATAATAATAATAATAATAATAATAATAATAATAAGGTTAATATAAATATTCCTCCAACTATATATCTATATACACAAACATTTTATATATATATAGCATACACAAACATTATATAATATTTTTAAATTTTTTTAAAAAATTTCGGCAGAATTGTCTGCTGAACTTTGAAAAATTAAGATTATTTTTTTTTAATTTTCAGCAGAAAATTCTGCTGAAATATCTACGAAAATTTAAAATTTAATTTTTTTAATTTTTTTAAATATTTGATGAAAAATTCAGCCCAAATTCCGCCGAAAATTGAAAAATTAATAATTTTTAATTTTTTAAAATTTTTGGCCGAATTTTCGGCCAAACTAGAATTATATATATAGCAAACTAATATTATATATATAGGACTTCTAAGTGCCTCAATAAACTTAATTATTAGGAATTAATTAATAACTATCCCAAAATAATATTTTTCATGACACTTATGAAAATATATCCTAAAAAACAGTTACATATAGGCACTTTTAAGTGCCTCAATAAACTTAGTTAATAGGATTAACTGATAAGTATCCCAAAATAATATTTTTATGAGACTTAGAAATGTGTATCCCAAAAATAAATACATATATGGCACTTTTAAGTGCCTTAATAAACTTAGTAAATATGATTAATTCATAAGTGTTCCAAAATAATAATTTTATGACACTTATAAAATGTATCTCAAAAAAGTGTCCTATAATGTATATTTTGTTGTAATGAATTATTTGGTGTCTCTGGTTTGACATCTTTTTTCTTTCTCCTATCTCTTAAGTCTTATCCATTCTCAATTTTCTCTCTTCTATTCTTACATACTACTAGGATTTTTTCTTTCTATTCCTCTTTCTATCCTCTCTCATATTCATATATTTTATTTTTCTTAGTTATTTATTTCTTTTTCATCCTATAATTTCATGAATTTGAATCATTTTTGGAATTTCATAAATATATTTAAAATAGTTAAAAATAGTTTTATACTAAACAAAAATTTAAACATACGATTAGATTATATCTCTTTTTTTAATCTGCACAAGCATCGAATGTACCTTGGCCACTAGTATATATATAAACTTTCTTGATATTTATTCAAAACATGTCTCCATTCTTAAATTAAATTGAAATTTTTTCTCTTTATTATTATTATTATTATTATTATTTACATTACACCAATGAGAAGTACCAAAAGAATGTAGTGTAGTATAACTAAAGAAAAGTTGTACTATTTAAAAATCAAATTCTATTTCAAAATCAAATTATGAGAATTCAACTTGTCATTTGAGAAATTATTCTTAAATCACCTAAATTTTGATTTGAGAAATTATTCTTGAATCACCTAAATTTTGATAATTACTTTTTTATTTTATTCCCATGACCCCAGCAATATTACATTTGTCGCAAAGCATAAAATATTAAATTAAATATTTAAAAGAATCAAATTAGGGTTTTTTTTTTTAAATTTCAAAAATAGATTGATTCGCACTTTACACCTTGAAATTAAAACTATTAATCAAAATTTAAAAAAAAATGCAACTTTATCTTTCTTCGGATAAGTTTACCCTTCATGTTAATAGGTTTAAAAATAAGTGAGGGTGTATTCCGCCAAAGCTATATCAATTCTAGGGTGTGTTGTGCTATATAGAAATGTTGTCTGAGTGAAAAGGTAAAGCGTATAATATCCCACATTGGTTTTATAATCTTGATAATTTTAGTAGTTATGTGGTTAAGTATTATTTTAGTGTAAACTAAACAACTAAATATCGCATATGGGAAGCCCCACATGTGTGTGCATGTGCGTTTGGGACGAATTGTCTCGGTCTCGAACTTAATTTTTACTGAAATAACCTTACAGTACCAGGTTCTTTGTCTGACCGGGCGTTTGAGCGAATTATCTTGGTCTCAATACCAAGTTCATTGTCTGACATTGCCAGCAAGAGTGGTTTTAGCGTGCTTTTAATACCCAGCATTTATGCTGGCTGTCTCCCATTGCCTATAAGTAGCTGTGAATTGTCCCCCTACAAATACACAACAAACATACTGGAAAAACATTTCGGATATCATTTCTCTTTGAATAGATTAGGGTGAGATTTATTTTCTAAGTGACTACCCATCTTGTGAGAATAAAATATCATTCTGGTACTCCAGTATTTGTGGACTTGCTTGCACACACAAAATATAGAGTGGATTCGCTTTTGAAGTGAGATTCAAATTACCAATGTAGCTTGGAACGAATGTCTCGATTGTCTTTTCCTTAAAGGAGTATTGGTAGCCCTACCACACCGGTTAGTGGGACGAATATTTTTTTAAGGTTAGCCGATTCATCTCGATGATTCAGTCATTGCAATACAAATTACAGTACTATAAGTTCACTAAACTTTGTTGTTATTTTATTTGTATTCGGCATTTATTTGATTGCTTTTGGCTATTATGTATTATTGAAATTGTTTTCACAATTATATTTATATATTCGAACAAACCAGCCCTATAAATATATTTTATTTGTTGATATTCTAAAGTTATTCTTTTCCAACACGTTCTTGCGATTAGCACTTTCTGAAAATTTGTTGTACCTCAAGTCGTATGAGTTCTTGTGTCTTGCTTATTATTATTATTATTATTTTCGTTTTCGAAATTATGTGAGATTGTGATTTATTCATTTTTCCATGTCACTCAATTCAATAACTAGTTTAAGTTGCTTGTTCACTTGAAATTGGTTTTATGTAATTAATCCAACATGTCTTCAATTTTTCAGTGGTTTTCATTTATGTTTCGTTTTTGTTATAGTTTTCCTTTTCTTCTTGACTTTCATGTAGCAGAACATGTTTGCTCATATATTAAAAGTTTCTTGGATCATTTTGCAATTCTCTTTTGAGTTAATTTAGAAACAACTCGATTTTAAGCCTATCACATATTTTTTATTCATTTATTAAGCCTCTTCCTATGGGGAAAAAAACACATCGTTAGCTAAATTAAAATTTCAGTCCCAAAGTTACAACTAACGTTATAATTGGACCAAAAATAACAATTTTCTCTAGATTTCCCAGTAAAACTTAAGGAACCTATAAGGCGCAAGCATTAGACGTGTGATTTTCATTCAATATTTAATGACTAAAGTAAAATTACAATTGTCATTTTAAATTCAGGGCAAACTTTGCTTTGCCCCTTTATTCTTTAATTCAATTTCACTTTACTCTCTTATACTCTTAAGTGTGCCACTTTACGTTCTTATATTTTTATTTTTGCTTCAATAGCACTGTTACATTTCATTGAATCTTATCGATTTATGTTTGTCAAAATTATATTAAAAACCCCTAAACTTTTTCCATCATCAAGCATTTCCCAATTTTTTTTAAAAAATGAAAATTGATATAAATCATCATTCTCATTAGTTTTTTTTTTTAAAAAAACGATTTAATTATTTTACTTATAACAACACTAATGACCAATATTTGGTATTACAAAACAGTTAATTATTCCATTTGGCCTATCATTTTTATGTATTTTATGAGTTTTATTTTCTAAAAGATGATGATCTTTATTTGTTAAACTTAATAAGCGAAATTTGCAAGATTGCTGAAAAATTGACCAAATTAATCGGATTTTTTGATCGGCAGTGACATAATTGGGGTTAGTTTACAAATCAACAATTAGGTGGCGCTCACTTGCCATTTAAAATGAACTGGCAGGATGCCTAGGATGACTTGGGGGCAATTATGTCAAAACATCTGGTCTTCCGACTATGATCACGTGACACCCAATTTAAGATTTTTTTACCGATTGCTATCTATCAATGCTCAAAATTTAGATCAATTTCCAAATCACATTCTAGAAAAATTAGGGTTCTCTCTCTCTCTCTCTTTCAAATTTTCAACAAATTCTCAAATCACATTCTGAAAACACTACTAGAAAAAACACTTTTAGACACGGATTTAAGCCACGAATTTGGGAAAAATCCGTGGCTAAATAAATTAGCCATTTATTTTATCCGTGGCTAAATAAAGCCATGGATTTTATCCGTGGCTAAAAGTGACGTGGCTAAATTTAGCTACGGCCTTTTAGCCACATGTATTAACCACGGACTATTCATGGCCAAATTTGGCCACTAAATGTTGAAAAAGCCAGGCTGTGGCTAATCCGTAAAAAAAAAAAAGCTAACTGACCCTGACCCCCCCCCCCCCCCCCGGAACCAATTCTTATTTTTTATTAACCAATTGTTTTTTTTTATTTCAAACATTTAGGTAAAATATTTATTTCAACAATTTCAAATACTAATTTTATTTTCCTATTGAGTAAATTGAATAATAATCCAAAATCAATTTAAATACATAAATCAAATATTGAATTTATTTTATTGAATTAGTTATGTAATTTAATTTTTGACAAGTTATATCAAATGATTTTGATTAGTTAAATCAAACTTGATTTATTCTTTTGGTTCATAAACCCAATCAAGTATAGTTCTAACTTTATATTATGGGATAACTTTCATAATTTAATGAAATCAAGTGAGCTGATAAAGATTATATATATATATACACATATATATAGTAAAAACCAATTGTGATATTATAACAAAATGGCAAAGTCTAAACAAATAATTATGAAACTTAAGTAGCAATTTAACTCAATAGAACATTATAATATCGTCAAATAATTGTAACGATCATTGGTTGTTCGAATTGATATTCAACACACAAACGTATCATTCAATTATATAAAAATTTAAAAGATTTATTTGAGTAATAATAGTAAATTAAATGAGGGTTATTATTTGTTATATATAATACAATACTTATGAAAACAAATTACACGTTTGCATTCAAAGAACATAATAAATCGAGAATGACTAAAAAAATAAATAGTTAAAAAAATAGATTTGCCATGGATTAGCTACGGTCAATCCGTGGCTAAATAAAAAAAATTAATTAGCCACGGACCGTGGCTAATCCAGATTGGTGTCCATTTTAGCCACGGCTAAAATAGATCGGTGGCTTGGTTAGTCATAGCCTGGCCGTGGCTGTTTAGCCATGACCAGGCCATGGCTAAAAAAAAGAAAGGAACAACGCATTAGCCACGGCCAAGCCGTCATGGCTAAATTGTACAATTCGTGGCTGATTGGTAATTTTACACTGAAATATTGTAAATTATCAATAACATTACACGTCATTGAATTATAGATAACAATATAATATAAGTTATGATGATTGATCAATTTCAAACTTTCAAAACCAGATAATTACACGTCTATATATGCACAAGTTATCATAAATGTTAAACTAAACTGATAGCGAATACACACACACACACACACACATATATATATACACACTTAATTAATTATATATATAGTTTAATGCAATATATTGTGATGTTATAATACAATGATAAAGTCTAAACAAATACTTGTGGAACTTACGTAGTGATTTAATTCAATAGAACAATTGTATCATTCAATTATATGACAATTTAAAAAATTTATTTGAGTAATAATAGTAAATTAAATGAGGGCTAGTAATAATTGAAATCAATTATTTTTTTAAATTAAAAACATTTACCTTTGACTTTATTCCTCAACATTCGGCTTTTCTTTTTATGAAATAAAAGATAAAATTTACATAAAATCGTTCTATAGCATAAATCTTTGGCTTTTCTTTTTTGATTATTGAAAAGTGTTTAGTGATTTATATTTAGAATTTTGCATAACTTAGCCATGGATTAGCCATGGCAAATCCATGGCTAATTTGGCCAAGGAATTTAGCCACAGACAATCCATGGCTATTCCGTGGCAATTAGCCCCGAATTAGCCACCGAAAAAATACATGGCTAAATTCAATTTTCTAGTAGTGAAAAACTAGGGTTTTCTATTTGTAAGAGACAGATAGAAGAAGCCTATCTCAATAATAGGACAAAGACACTACAATGCCTGAACTAAGGGAGGAAGAACACAATTTTTTACCCCCACTACACTACGGTAAGTTTTTTAAACTTTAGTTGTATTTTTTTATTATTCTCTTTGTTTTCTTCTATTTTTTGAGTTGTTAGATGTATAGGGTTTCATAAAGTAATAATGGTTGGGTTTGCGACTTTTTTTTGTTCGTTGGTTTGTACTTTATGGAAAGGGTGTTGTTATTCTTGTTTGTGGTCCCTCTGTTGTCTGCTTTATTGAATTTTTTAGAAGTTCGGTTTGTGAAAGATTCTATTTGGTAAGTGGACCACTGTTGGATATTATTTGTTTTTTGGTTAATAAATGTGAGAGATCAGTGGACCATTATATGATATTTTTATATTTTTAGAATATCTTTTAATTGTTTATTTTGTGTACTTTATATCACAGATTGTTATAGCAAATCCTCACTTTGAGTGTGCATTGGGGGGGTAAGTTTACTAGTGGCTTGAAACCTTCATATGTTGGTAGGAATGTGTTTAAAATTGATTGCATAGATGTTTCATATCTGTGTCTTGAAGCAAATGAGGTTTTCTGTGAGAAGGTGGCTTCTATGAATGGTAATAAGAGGTATTACCATAAGATTAAAAATAGTATTTATTGGTAGTGATAATGGCCTACAAAATTCTTGTGGGCAAAAATTGTCATCAGTTAGAGAATTTCATATTTATGCTGAATGCTTGCCATTTTATGAAGAAAATGATGTGGATATTGATAATAGAGGTTGTAATGGTATGGGAGGAAGGGAGGGGGTTAGTGATGGAGATGCTACTAGGGCAAGATTACTGATGGAGGTACTATATAAGGTGAGATAGTGGAAGATAGTGAAGATGCAGATTATGAGAATGATGAAGTAACTGGAGATGATGATGTTTTATTTGATGAATTTGTTGATCTAGAGGAAGAGTGGGTGGGTGATGAGGAAAATGAGGGTGTTAATGTTGAAAATGTAAGAAGATGAGGCACTAGTTGCTAATGAGAATGGGGAAATATATACTAATTTGAGTGAGGATGATCTAGATAGTAGAAAGGATTCTGATGAAGAGAGAGAGAGGGGGAGTTTTTCCTATTTTCAATCCTCAACATTTGTATGAGGATGAATTTAAGGAGGTTGTTTATTCACATGCCATTAGGGAAAACAAAAATATTGTGATAACAAAGAACTATAGAGAAAGAATGTATGCAAAATGTGTTGACCTTAGGTGTGATTGGAGGATACATGTTGATTTAGTGAAGGTTAAATCATCATTTCAGGTTAAATTGCTTGATCCTGATCATACTTATATGCTTGAGTACAATGTGAAACATGTTAAGACATCTTGGTTGTGTAAGAAACATCTTCATAAGTTTAAGTCTGATGCAAGTAGAAATGTGGAGGGTTATAGAGTTGATGTAATTAATGAAATTAGGTGCCATATACTAATAGAAAAACTGCATTTAGCTACGAAAAAAAGTTGTGGCTAATAGCCACAGATTAGCCAAAAATTTAAAAAAATTCACCGAAAAAAATTAGCCACGGATTTTCTGTAGCTAAATTTAGACACGGAAAATCCGTGGCCATTTTTGGTGGCTAAAATTGGTGCAAAAGATTTAACCACAGATTTTCCATGGCAATTCTTAATAAAAAAAATTTCTTGAATTTGATGTGGTTTGAACTCTTAACCTCTTAGTTGAGGTCAGACTATCAAACCACTACACCATTTTAATTTTTTGCTTAAGAATTAGTTTTTATTGTACTTAACTAATATAAATTATGCAAAATTCTAAATATAAATTATCTAAATAAATTTTTGTTATAATTTTTGTTTTTGCTATTAATTTATTAAATAATTCTTATAATTAACAAATTACTTGTTCAATCACTAAATACTTTTCAATATAAAAAAAAACCCAAAGATTAGGGAAAAAATAAAGGACTGGACCATAATATATAACATGATAGATATTGGATTTTTAAAATATTTGAAGGCTACAACCCTAATAAGATTTCCTATTCAGATGGTATTTTATCTTTTGTTTCATAATACACATTTATACTATACAACTATGTGTTTAAAATTATTTTCTTAATTATACACTTGATTTAAAATCATTACAGTTGATGTATATTCATGCAATGAAGAAGAAAATAAAACACATATTTGGAATATAAGATTAAACATGGCTACAACCCCTCCGATGGTTCTGATACTACTTGTCAAAATAAATGATTTCATTAAATTATGAAAGTTATCCCACAATAAGAAGTTAGAACTATACTTGATTAGGCATATGAACCAAAAGAACGTATCAAGTTTGATTTAACTAGCCAAAAATCATTTGAAATAACTTGTCAAAAATTAATTTAAATAACTAATTCAATAAAATAAATTCAAAATTTTGATTTATGTATTTAAATTGATTTAGAGTTATTGTTCATTTTACTCAATAGGAAAATAAAATTAGCCCCCTATTTATTTCATCTTTTTTTAGCCACGGATAATCCCTGGCAAATAGCCACGGGTTTATTTAATTTTTTTTGGGTCATAGCTAATGTTAGCCATGGAAAATCTGTGGTTATTCCATGGCTAATCCGTAGCTAAAGAAATCTGTGGCTAATTTTCGTTGCTAAAATTAGCCAGCATTTTTAACCACGTAAAAAATCCATGGCTATTAGATTTACCCACGGATTTTTTGAAAAAAAATCATGACTAAATTCGTGGCTAAACTGTCTTTTTTCTAGTAGTGATATTTTTGTACCTCAAGTTTATAGAATAAAAATAAATCCTATAGATATCCTCCAAGGCACACTTGATGAACAATTTAAACTTCATTGGGATTATATAAATGAGGTAAAAGAACAAATCCTAGCTCAACTGCAATTCTGGGGACTGATGATAGTAGTAAGGAGAATAGGTCTGATAGACTGTATATTTGTTGAGGTGCCCTGAAAAAGGCCTCCTTGGTAGGTTGTAGGACTTTAATTGGGCGTCATTTGCTATGACCCCCCCTATAAGGTTGTGATCTTAACTACAGTAAGAATTGACTATAATAAAAACATATTGCCACTTGCCTATGCAGTTGTGAGGACTGAAAATAGGGAAACATGTGATTGGTTTTTGACATTGCTAATAGTTGATCTGGGCATTGAGAGGGACTATGAATAAACTTCTATGAGTGATAAACAAAAGGGATTGATCCAGGCTTTCCATGATGTGTTTCCTAATGTAGAATATAGGTTATGTGTTAGACACATGCTGAACAACTTTGTGAACGTTGGGTTCAAAGGATAATCATTTAAAATTGTATCATGGAGGTTAGCAAAGGCTAGCACTGCTAATGAGTTTGGTAAAACGATGAATCATTTGAAGACATTGGATGAAAAAGCTATAGATTGGCTTAATGACAATGGAGCAAGTCACAATTTTCTTGCATTTCAAAGTGTGACATGTTATTGAATAATGTATGTGAAACTTTCAATGCTAACTTTCTTAAGTATAGGGAGCTGCCAATCTTGAGTATGTTAGAAAAAATAATGGAGCACTTAATGAAAATGATGCAAGATAACAAGGACATGACAAAAAAAGCAGCTTGGCAAGGGATATTGTGTCCAAGAATTAAAGAACAAATTCAGAAGATAGTTAAGAAAATGTGTGAGTGTATGTCAGTTAAATCAGATGATACCCATTACCAAGTTTCCTACATGGATAGTTCACAATTTGCTATAAACTTGGAGCTTCAAATTTGTGGATGCAGAAAATGAAAGATGACATGATTACCTTGTAAACATGCCCTAGTGTGCTTTATTGCCAGAAACTCAACTATGAAGACTTTGTGGACAAATGCTACTATGTTGACACATATAGAATGTCTACCAATTTGCAATATACCCCATGAATGGAAGAGCGGAGTGGATACCTACAAACTATGCAGCTCCATTGCCACCACTCTATGAAACCCATAGGGAGGCTAAAAAGGGTGAGAATAAGAGAGGCTGATAAAGTTCAACAGAAAGAAAAGAATAAGGAAAAGGGAAAACCATTGAACATTATAATAGGGAATAGGTTGAATAGGCAACAAGTGACAATAAAGTGTAGCAAATGTGAATTAGATGGTCATAATGAAAAGAATTGCAAAGGTGGTGAGATCCCCAACAATGTTGACCAAGTGGGTCCATCTGACCCGCAAGAGACAGTGGACATGTACCAAGATGCTCTACTAATTGAGACAAGAATATTCTGCTACCCAGTTGACCAATGAAAATGATTCTTAAGTAAGGGCATCTTTGTAATTACTGCATTTTCCTTTTTTTAACCTTTTATACTACATTAATTGTGCTTTCTCCATGTTATTTTGCAGGTACGTAGATCTGCAAGGTGCCAACAAACGCATATTCCCCAATCAATAATGTATGCACAACTTCAAGAGGGACAACCATCAAGTCATCCTACATTGAAACCGAGGGCAAGATGTGAATTACCAACAAGCAAGATGTTTGTATGCTTGAGTGAATTGATTGTTGCAATTAACAAAAAGGGACTTGGAGGCAAAGCTAAGGGAAAGGGGAAGAAACCTTGGAAATGATAAACTTTGTTGTGTGTTGATCTCTGAAATCGTGGTGATGGTGATTTTGGTTTACAATATTTTTTGGTGTGTTTTGAACAATATTTTTGTCAAACTTTGTAATCACCTATGTTTAAGTCATCTTTTAAACATTGTTTTTGTAATCATGGGTCGTCAAACTTTGTAATCACCTACGTTTATGTCATCTTTTGAGCAATGTTTAATTGATCAATGAACACAAACAGTGCTATCCATAATCCTATGAAAATGAAATCACATTCTATCAAATTGGTATAGGTATTGCAATGTATTTTAAGTTAGGATTTATGGACAACCAAAATGCCCATTTTCTAAGTGTATATATTACCCTAAATGCTTATTGACTTTTTAATTTGACATTAGAATGAAAAATAGAGTGAATGAGTGCATAAAAGGACACCAAATAAAATGAAGAAAGACTTCATAGATACATTACCATCCATAGAGAAACACAACAACAGATACAAAAGTTCCTTGAACCAACGACAACACATTACCATTAAGTAACTACATATGTAAAAATGACTCAAAACCAACAACAATACAATGATCAACCATTACACTAGAACAATATTGAGCTTCATCTTGCTAAGTTTTTTCTCGAGCTTCTAAACCTCTACTTCGAGATAAGCCTTTTGACGACCTTCTAACGAATCTTCGACTATTGTCACACATTGGAGAATCCTATCCTAAAAATAATAAAAAAAAATCACAGCACCCCCTCTGTATCAAAACCAAGAGAATAATGTCACAAACCAACTCAAAAATTGTATTACGAATTCTTCATATTTTAGAAAAAATGTTGCAGAGGATTCAAAGTTAAAAACAACAAAAATCAGAAGCTTACTCTCCAATATGGGTAGCCTCAAAACCTCCGACCATGTTATCGTTGGTTGACGATGTTTGCAGAACCGTGCTTTTTTCACGTACACAAGTATGATGCATAGCTCCAACCATGGACGATGCAGACAAGGCCATTTCATTTTGTTACTTGGAAGCTACGGAAACCAATTTTATGTCTTGGTGTTTTTCAAACTTTCCTTCATTCACTCACTTTCTGACATTTGGTTTACTTTTCAATCGTATATTCTATGTTACTTGGACCCAAGGAAGTTACTTGGACCCAAATGTTTCATGTTTTTCCTTCAAAAGTAACTTTATTAGTTGGTTTTTACGTGAGGTGTGAGATAAATATTTTCCAATTCAGATAAATATAATCCCAGTTGGCATACACATAGGATTTAAGTAGTCGCATGACCGGTCACGTGACTATTTCCGGGAAGGAGACAACGGAAGTTCTAAATATCTCAAAAAATCTTAAACTGATGTCCTCAAATTGTAATAGGACAAACTAGTGTCTTAAATTGTTGGAGGGTACAACATATAGTCCTAAAATTGTTGGAGGGTACAACATATAGTCCTAAAATTGTAATTTTTTTAATTTTTGTCCCTAATTTTCTTTCATAAGAATTAGCAGTCGGCGCACACTCAATGTGTGTGCAAAGTAAAAGAAAATATATTTAATTTATGTATATTAGATATACCCACCAATATTATAAAAAAAAAATAAGCTTAGATGAAATTTAACATGTAACAAATTTAAAAGCATACAATATAATGTAAATGTAGAAACATATGTAAAATATTTTATACATAAATCATACTCATCAAACTTTAAGTACAATATTGGATACATCTACTCTACAAAATTTATGCTTTTCAAAGGTTCATGACAGCACATTAGGCAAAAATGAATAAATGGCATTAACTGAAACACACTCAAGGGTAAATAAATTAGTTCTATTAGACTATATTAAAATATATTAAAAGGTATATCACGTACTCAAGGAATGGCAAAATGACACTTGAGAATAAAAAGATACAACAAAATGTCAATAGTGGAGACTGGAGTGTTATTTGGCTAGTCGGCAGTTACTTTTTTTTTTTTTTGATAATTATAGTGGGCAGTTACTTGAAAAGTAACAATTTTACATTTTTTGATTGACGGTATCTTTGAATGACAAACAAACTGATTTGGAAGGCAATAACTAATGTTGGAGTTTTGGGAGATCAAATTTGATGATTAATGGAATTGCTCTTTAACACTAAATTTACATTGGTAAATTACGGTAAATAGGGTATTTTAGTTAAAACACTTAAAGAAATAAAAAGTCAAACTTAAGGTCCCAACACTTTATATATAATTAGCGGAATGGGTGCACTTGATACACGTCTCAAATAAAAATGAGACATAGTGTAACTGTGTAAGTGTGCACTTAATTTGAATAGTATAAAATTAAAATTTTATTTGAATATATTATATAATATATTATTATAAAATTTTCAATTCAAAATTTTAAATTATATAATAAAAAGTAAAGATAAAATAAATATTACAAATAGGGACGTGAGAGAGGAGGTATAAAAAAAGAGAAATTTCATTTTTGGTCCCATTAGATTAGTCTCGTATCAAATTTGATCACATACATTTACTTATAATCAATTTTAGTACCGCTGTTATTGCTTTTAATCAGTTTTAGTTCCACTGATTTTGAATTTAATCAATTTTGGTCCCACTATCTTTTCTCTTAATAAAAATTAGGGTCGCTAAATTATTTGCTATTCATGGTATTTTTACTAAATTATACATTGTTTTTATTTACACAATTCTCTGAAAAATTGGATAGAAATTATAAAATTAGAGATAAAAGAACTATTTTAAGATTATTGAATATATACATAATTAAACCAAAAAAACTAATTTTGTTACTAATTATGAGCAATAACGACTTGTTTTCGGTTCTTGTCAAAGCTAAGGTTTATAGTATTATATCATGAGTAAGCAAAAAGGAAAACATCGATTTTCATCACATAATTTAGACGTTTGATCTTGTACATTATTAGTATCTCACTTTTATTTTTATGTATTTTGAATATTTTCTTAATTCAAGCTTCCATCAAAAAAATTTTGATGAATGGGGACAACTTGAGAATATTTGAAATGTAGCTGATGAAAACTTAGATTTGTTAAAAATGTAGATATTGTGTAAAGCAAAACCAAGTACTTTTTGAAGCCAGATTGCCAATTTTTTTGCATATATATTATATTTGACTCGAAAAATGAATATTTAAGTGTTACTTTGACATTTTTAAATTAAGTGTTAATTAATTTTTGTTAAGAAAATAGATGGTGTGATCAAAATTGATTAAGGTGAGAGCAAGATTGATTAAATTCAAAATTAATAAAATTAAAATTGATTAAAAAGAAGAACAATAGTACTGAAATTGATTACAAGTAAATGTATAGGATCAAATTTATATAAGGCTTGTCTAATGGGACCAACAATGAAGTTTTCTCTATAGCACAATAGAAAAGAGAAATAATGATTACATTGATGAGGAGAGATGAGAGACATAGTAAATGAAAAGGAAAAAAATAAATTGAGGGTCAATTTAGTCAATTCACTTAAAGGGATCTAAAATAATCAACATGAGGGCATGATGTTTTATATAAAGTATACATATAGATTATGTTCAATTAGTAAAATAAAAGAAAATCAAAAACTGATTAGACAGTCTCATAATCCCATTAAAGATAAATCCACAAAATTTACAAGGCGTTTGAATAGGCTTAATATATATATATATATATATATATCAAGTCATTTTTTTTATAATACATCATCTATTTTTAAACCGTTAACTTTTAGGTACAATAATTGAAAGTTTCTTAAAAATGTGTTTTTCCTTAAAAGCTAGTCTATATTTCTTGGGGAAAAAGTCACTTTTTGACTTATTTTTATTGCATTTTTCTAAAAAAATAATCCAACCAAAAATTAATTTTTTTTCACTGAAATATATATATATATATATATATATATATTTCTCCAGAAAACAACCACTCCTTCTAAAAAACTAACCAAACGGGCTATAACTTGTATCAATTATAATAGGTAGCAAGTACTAAATAATTAAAATCTAACAGTACTAGGACCCCAACAGCTCAAATCCATTGTTTTCCTGGAAAATTTTTCGGTTCTCTTAATCTTCTCGGCTTCCCTCATCATCTTGTTGCCAATATTTCCAGCAGCAGAAGACGACGATTTAGGAGGATGAATGTTATTATTGTGTGTGTGACAATAGGAATGGACCCTGCTTTTGGCATTTTGCTGCATTAACCTCAAAGTGTAGTTCCATCTGCAAACACCTAATTGATCTTTCAGTGCCTCCACTGCTCCGATGCTTGCTGCCACTAACCACCCTCCTCTTGCCACTCTTGCCATTTTTGCGTGTGTGGAGAGAGAGAGAGAGAGAGAGAGAGAGAGGTAAAGTCTTGATTTGTAGTGTATATTATATATGGGGGGATTGGGAAATAATGAAAACGAAGGACGTGGAAAACTAGGAGCGATTTGGTAAACACTTTTTATTAGAAACCGCTCCTAATAAACGTCTTTTAGCAGGGATCTAAACTGCATTTATACCCAACCATTGCTAGACCTACAAAGATCTGTTAGAAAAACCAACGGATTAGGTTAGTTCGTTGTACTTAAATCAATGGTTGTTGGGTGTACTTGATAGCTTTTTAACCTATAATTTAGGAACTCCCATGGTTTTCATTTTTCTACTTATAGAAATTCTTTATATATTTGAGTACATCGGACACACTCGTTGTGTGTATAAAATAAAAGTGAGCGATAATGTAAATATGTGCTTAAATCAGAATATCCTAAAATTAAAATTTTATTAAAAATAATTGATATGAAACTATATTTAATCATTTAATAATAAAAAAGTTAAAAAGTTAAAAAGTTAAATTATATAATTAAGAATAAAAAGTAAAAATAAAATAATATTAAAGACAAGAATGTGAGAGAGAAGAGATAGAAGAATAGAAAAAGAAATAATCATTTACGTTGATGGGGAGGGAGGAGAGAGAATGGTGAATAAAAAACAAGAAATTAATTTTGAGAGTTAATTTAATCAATTCACTTAAAAAGATCAAAAAAAGTTATTATAAGGATTTTGTGCTTTATGTATTGTATAGATATATAATGATTTTTTCTTTGTTATCACTGTCTTTTCTTTCCACACATCATCATAGGCTATTTTTATATTTTTATGTATTTATTTAAGTAATTGTTATTAGCGCTTCAAAAATTATTATTGGCACTCTATTTTTATTTTTTTATTGAGAAATTGACCAAAATATCTATTTCTTTTAAAATATGATTAAATACACTTAGTCCCTCAACTATTTACTATGTCCCATTCACTTTCTTAAATTATAAAATACGACACTTACCCCCCTCAATTAAAAAATTAGTCAAAATTGCCCTCATACTATTCCTACTTATACAATTTCAATTTTTTTTATGTGATTATTATTCTAAATTCAACTTCAGATCCTTTATTAGTTATAAAAAAATTATTTTAATTTTAAAAAATAATTGATAGCTTTAGTAAACTAAAATAAAACTAATTTAACAAGTTATGATAATAATAGCTAAAATTAAATACAAATAACTATTCTAGTTCTTCTACTTTGTAAATTTATTAAGTATAAATTCTAAGGAAAGTTTGACTACTTGAATAAAAGTGGATAAATATTTCTTAACTACAATTTAAATGTGTTTTTTTCTATTAAATTAAATTATGATATATTTAAATAAAGGAAAATTCTTTTAAAAATGAGTATACAAATTTGTTTTAGGAAAAAAAATACAAATATTGAAATAATTAAGGAAAATATAATTATTCATATAAATTCTAAAGAGCTTAACGTTTACTTTTAATTCAAGAATAAATAACTTGGCTTCTAGTTAAAACACATTTAAAACTCAAATTAGATTATAAAATTGGTATAAAATTAATACTTTGTGAACTGCATATATAGATATACAATTGTATTGATTTTAAGGGTACTTTTATCGAAATATATAATTGAGAGAGGATTGGCGAGGTGAGTGTTATATTTACTAGTTTATAGCGGTAAATGATATATAACATTAAATTAAAGGAGTAAAGTGTGTTTAAGCCTATTTTAAAATGAATGGGCATTTTGGTCAATTTTAATAGAAAAATAAGAGTAAAGCTAGTGCAAATAACAATTTTGAAGTGTCAATAACAATTCCTATTTATTTATTGTAATATGTTGGATCTATATGTTAGAATAACTGTTAATAAATAAAAAGGATTGTGCAAATACTCCTTTGTATGCAAATTTAGATTATGATTGCATTTAGGCTGTAAATCTGAAATTTGATTGTATAGTTATGAACATGATGATAATCAAGGATTAGTATTACATTCATATCATTGTAAATATTTGGTGTTAATATATATATATATATATATATATATATATACACGTATGTATATGTATAATGTACGACAAAAGGTTGATGATGATATTATCGAGCCTTTAATCTTCTTTCATGTTATTCAATCACGCATGGTCCTTAGTTCCACCTCCCACTCATCATCACCATGTTATTGAGAATAAATGAGTCCTTCGTGCCAAAAAGAAACCTGATGGAACTCTTGATAAATTCAAAGTATGATTAGTCGCCCATGATTTTAACCCGCAAGAGAGAGTTGATTATGTTGAATAACTTCAATAAAATGTGGATTCAAACCGAATAATCTACTATGTAAATAAAATACGATTCTTACAAATCGATTAAACACAGGATCTATAGTAAATAAACAAATAATGCTTATAATCATAATCACTAACCTTGATCCATTGCAGATGCGGAAGAAAATGGAGCTAGGGTTGGTGGTCTTCTAAGCCAAGAAAAAATGGCGTAAGTTTTTCTGTATTCTCTCTCTTAGATGGGGCAGAAAGAAAAGACATCGTTCTATATGGCTTAGGGATCATGCCCTAATACATCTAATTATCACACTCTAATTATGGGCCCATCAAACATAATTAGAGTGTGATCGGGCTTCTACACATAAAAGGCCCATACTCAAAATATATAATATTTCTACAAGCCCACTGAATTGATTTCATAATAGATCACACAATTGGGCTTATTTAATAAGATAGCGGATCATGTACAATAAATTAAATATGTGAGACCACCAAATAGGAGAAAAATCCAACAATCTCCCACTTGGTCCACATATGTTTTCAAAAATTGTACATAGCTGAGACCTTAGTGCGCACAAACTTTATGCCATCTCAACCTCGAAATATTCCAAAACAATCTGGTCCATCAATTGTGCCAATATAGGATCAAAGCGGCTTTTGTCACATAAGTAGTAACTAAACCGAACAATGGTCACAATACTAGCAAAATTAATGACATAGATCAAGTATGAATGTGTAGCATGGAAATTACATGTAACGTGATCTCAATCATGTCTATTTCCAACTGGTCCTATCTTATGACTCAAAGAGTCCCTCAACACTTTCCAATCTTTATGCAAAACCGCAGTAGAAAGTTAATATCCTTATTTCAGAATATTCAATTAATTATGAAACCTTAGTCTGTACAGAACATAACCATATAAATATGTACAAAGAGCATAAAATCAGGTAGCAAACTCCCACTAACATGGCGTACCATAGATCCTTATGATACCCATTAACCTTCACGACCACATAGCACTTTAAGTGGTGATTCCTTAGTGAGCTTTAAATTATTGAGTTTGTATTAATATGCTCTATTGACACCCGAATACTCTGAACTCATTTATTCACAATAGAAAATTAATGTCTATATATCAGACTTTTCCAAAATCTAGTTGTTCTTCGAATATAGCTTGGAGACCTTATTATCAAAAAATGATCCTTTATAGTGTCAACACCATTGATCACTTTCAATCTAGTGATAAATACAAGCTATATTCCTTGATTGGATGTCTTATAGCAAATTATACGTTCAGCCTTCATAGTTGAAAAGCTATTAGTGTCTTAACACTTTTTCGAAATAGCTCCTCTAACTATCGTGAATACATAACGTAATGTGGATCTCTTGCTATCCAAGCATCCAACAAGCGACTGAATTGAAATACCACATGATCCTTAAGTGGTTTTATTTCCAATAAGCGAACATATATTTATTATTCTTTGTAAATACCTCATAACCCATCATTTTAATGATCCACTTTTGGGTTACTAAAATATTTGCCTAACATCCCTACTACTATGCTAAATTTTAATGCATACATACTCATGCATATATGAAGTTGGAGTAAAAACTTTGTCACCCTTTGCTATAGGGGTGTCTCCTGGTGTACAATTTTGCTTACCAAAAAAGCTAAGCACCTTACCAATATAGGCCTTTTGCGTTTAAGTATATCTTTATGCAATAGGCTTATATTGTTACTTGCGAGTAGATTATTATCTACATACAACACCAGGAGAGAAAATTTGCTCCCACTAATCTTGAGATATATGCACTAATTAAAGGTGTTTTTCTTGAACTAAAAGAGGTCATCACCCTATTAGATTTTCGGTATCACAAGTGGAATGCCTACTCGGATAGTTCATGGACTTTTTCAATTTACATTAGGTGCTTTGAGTCTTTGGACTCAAAGTTCTCCGGTTGCACCATGCATATTGTTTCTTTAATGCCTCCACTCAGAAACATTATCTTTATGTCCATTTGATGCAACTCTAGATCATAATGAGCCACAAGTGCCACACCAATTTTAATAGAGTCTTTTGTCTAAACTGACGAGAAAGCCTCTTTAAAAATCAATGCCTTCCGTATGAGTAAATCCATTGGCATATTTTGTATCTTTTAATGTTACCATTTGAATTCCTTTTAATTTGGAAATTATATTCATAACCAATGAATTTCATCCCTTATGGTAACTGACAAGATTCTAAATACCATTGGCCCTTATGGATTTCATCTCCTCATTCATGGCCTTGATCCATGCATCAGAATTCAAACACAATTTGATTTAATTAAAAGATGTAGGACCATCTTGCAATCTCATATCAAATTTGTGTTCATAGAGATAGATGATATAGTCATCTGAAATCATTTTTCTCCTTCATCTGGTGGATCTCCTTATTGGCACTTTAGATTTGAGGTTGTTGGGGTTTATCAGCTTCAATAGATGATGATTCCCTACTTGATTAGTGGGCATTTTAAGTACAGTTGTGTTTTATGTAATATTCTAACTTACAAGTTGAAGAGTACTAGGATAAACTATCCAATCGCTTTCAGCTGTAACCATAGTGGGAATGCTAATACATTTCTCTTCAAACACAACCTTCTTATTTCGACATCTCCCACTATAACCAACAACTTCTATTTACGTGGCATTCCTCTTTCAAAAATGACATATGTGAGGATCATAGAATTTAAAGTCCCTCGATTTTGAGTATCCTACAAAATAGTAACTATTGTTCTTTAGTCCAATTTATTCTTACTTAGGCCTGTAAGGCCTAGCCTCAGCTCGACATCCCTGGACATGCAAGTGTCTAATACTAGACTTCTTGTTCCATCCACAACTTGTATGGGATTTTCGTTATTATTTTGCTTGTAACTCACCTTATTGTATTAATTGCAGACTTTAGTGTCCCATCTAAAAGTTGTTTTCGAAAATTACGACTACTCAATAATCAAGTACAAATAACCACATAGAAGTAATCATCAATGAAGTTGATATCGGTTGTTATCCATCCCATGATACCATAGGGAATGGTCTACAAAAACCTATATGCATCAACTCTAAAGATTCTTTACTTACTTTTGCACTTATTTTCCTTAAATAAGAAAAAATCAAGAATTCCCTTTGACATAAGCATATTTATTCTCTATTCAGAGAAATTACCTAATTGCTTATATTATCATACAAATGAATTCTTATTATCCAATTTGGCTTTAGTACCAAAGTTACTTTTAAAATGTGTATTTTCATCTCTGTTAAAGCTGTTGGTATCTAATATTCACAATATAACAAACTAGAATACAAGTTTCGTTAATATTTAAATTTAGAGAAATACTGAAAATGTTATTTTCAAAAGGACAAGTGGGTCTGGATTTGCCCATATAGGAAATATGAACTGAATTCCATCTCATTGATGGCGTAATCAAAATTTTTCTCTAAATTCAAATACAAACTAGTATTCAGGAGAACATTATGGACACCAATAGCCTTCAACAAAGCCTTATTGCCATTTTTATATAGATGTATCTTTCAACACCAATTGACACTAGACACCTTAATTAATCCTGAAGTATGAAGCACTAAAGTCAAATTAGTAAAGCAAATAAAATTGAGAAGTCAATATTGTTCGCATACCCATTGACTTATTTGGGACAATATTTCTTTATGTGACCAACTTTCTTGCAAAAGTAACAAATAATTACTGAATTATGTTTGTTTTGCACTTTATGTTGGAGTATCACAAGTCTTGCAGTTTCTTTAAATTAAGTCCTTGTTCATTTCTTAATGGTGGTAGTTTCTTGAGAAATTATTGTCAAATTAATACTTCATCCATTTTCTTGATTAAAACTAGATCCACAAGAATGTCTTTGGACATTCAAACTTTAAGGACCTTCATATTTATTACAAGATTGGACTATCCTTTAGTGTACTTCTTTATGTTTTCTTTTGCATTTACAATGCATTGAAATGAGTTTTTCAAGGATAATGCCCATTTCGACCTTTTCGCTGGAACGAATCAGGTTTTCTATTTTTGCTTTTGAAAACTTTGGCATTTTCTTTCTCAAAATATGACCCCTTATGGATATTGGGAATTTAAATGTTACATGACTATTAGACTAATATAATTTGATTGATCCTACTTCTTGTATGCGACTTTCTATCAATAGTACTAATACTAATGATTAGATTCGCAGGACTATCAAATCCTAATATATAGTCAAGTCTATGCAACCAAGCACATCATAAAGTGCATTTTTCTATTTCTCAGGATTTGTGCTATTAAGCACATGGGATGTTATTCATGATGGCAAATATTAAGGATTCTATAAAGAAAATTAAATATGCTCAAAGTAAATCAACCCTATAAAGCATGTACAAGTGTGAATAACAAATATATCAAACACATTACATGCAAGTGGGCCCATCTCAAGATACCTAGCACAACATTGTCATTTAGTCTTTTGACATAAATAACAACTTGT
The DNA here is from genome assembly GCA_026212405.1 of Petrea volubilis. Lineage (NCBI taxonomy): Eukaryota > Viridiplantae > Streptophyta > Magnoliopsida > Lamiales > Verbenaceae > Petrea > Petrea volubilis. The sequence continues at coordinate 15,122,263 of CM047877.1, forward strand.
AAGTGGTGCTTTTGTCCATAATTCATGAATATTGATAGTTTCCTAAGATACTGAACACGACATTGTTATTTAGTCTTTGGACAAAAATAACAACTCGTAATGGTATCACATAATTCATAAATATTTCATAATTGGAAAACGGCCTAACAATATGCCTTTCTTTGTACCGACAAATTATTAGCATGTTAACCAAGATAATTTTAATATTTATGACTATCCTTTGTCTTGCCGAAATAGTCTTCCTTTGGGCCGATTATCTCGCATAGACAAATAACACAAAAAACATATATTCATGAATCAACCATCTGGCCAAACACTACTAGAAAAAAAGCATTTAGCCACGGATTTGGCAAAAAATTCGTGGCCAAGGAGATTAGCCACGGATTGGCCACGGATTAGCCACGGATTTTTTCCGTGGCTAAAAGTGGCGTGGCTAACCTTCGCCACGGCTTCTTAGCCACGGCTTAATAGCCACGGGCAAACCGTGGCCAACTTTGGCCACTTTTTTCTAGACATGGCCTAGCCGTGGCTAACAGCCACGGATTAGCCACGGTCTAGCCGTGGCTAATCCGTGGCAACTGGAAAAAAAAAAAAAAAAAAGCTAATTACACCCAAACCCGCGCCCTAACCCGGACTTGAAACCCGCGTCCCCAAGCTTTTTTTTTTTTTGCGCTCAAGGAGATTCGAACACGGGACATCAATGTTATAAATGGAGCATGCAACCGTTGCGCCAAGGGAGTTCTTTGGTTATTGATTGATTTTTTTTATACTTAAACTATATTGTTACAATATTTTAAACTTAAATTATCTAATAAATTTCATTAGTTTTATCAATTTTTGTAATTTAATTTTAGTAATTTTTATAAATTATTAACCAATTATTTTTTTTTTAAAATAAAGATATTTACCTTTGACTTTATCCTTCAATATTCAACTTTTTTTTTATGACAAATATTTAATAAACTAATATATCAAAAACAAAAATTATAACAAAAGTCTATTTATATAATTTATATTTAGATAATAGCAACTCTAATTCGTGATAATTTGTCAATATTTTCGTATATGTGTGGTATTATATAATATATGTCAAGTATATATATCATATATATATATATATCAATATATGTATCTATTTTAAATATGTCCATGTATATATGTATCAATATATATATATATAAATGTCCAAGTATATATATTGATAGATATGTATCTATTTTAAATATGTCCAAGTATATATGTATCAATATATATATAAATGTCCAAGTATATATATGTATCAATATATATATGTATCCAAGTATATATAGATAATTTATATTGAGATAATTAAAATATCAATAACAAAAATTTATCCATGGCTAATTGTTTTTCTTCATTTTTTTTTGCACCACAGATAAATTTATATATATATATATATTGATACATATGTAAATTTATATTGATACATATATTTATATATCCAAGTATATATGTACCAATATATATATATATATATATTTGTGACTAATCCATGGTATATTTATATATATATATCATGTATATATACATATGTTCAAGTATATATATATATCAATATATGTGTATATATATATGTCCAAGTATATATATCATATATACATATATCAATATACGTATATGTCAATGTGTATCTCATATATATTAATATAATATATGTATATTCTAATCCTCTATATATAGTCTATATGATATAAGTATATATCTATATATAACATATCTAATATATGTTATAAATGTAGTGTACGTATATATAGATCCAATATATATATATATATCTAATTAATCATATGTACTATATATGATCAATCATCTATATGAAATAAACATATATTAGTGTATTATATATCTAATATATGTTATATATGTACTTATACATCTAATATATATACAACTAATTATATATAAATACACATATATTTAAGTATATCTAATCTTATACGTATGTAATATATCGAATCATTTATTATATATATCAATATATATAATATAATATATATATATATATTACTTAAGTATAGCAAAAATTAATTATTAAACAAAAAGTTAAAGTGGTGTAGTGGTTTAATGCTCTAACTTTAACTAACAGGTCAAGAGTTCAAATCATATTTGTTGCCAAAAAAAAATAAAAATTTTTAGCCACGGTCTGGCCGTGGCTAAGGGCCACGGTTTAGCCACGGCTTAGCCGTGGCTGGATTAGCCATGGCCAGGCCGTAGCTAAGGGCCACGAATTAGCCACGGCCAATCCAGCCAGTTTTGCCGCCAATAGTTAGCCACGGTCCAGCCACGGCCTAGCCGTGGCTAAGGGCCACGAATTAGCCACGGCTAGGCCGTGGCTGGACCGTGGCTAAGGGCCACGGCTTAGCCACGGTCTGGCCGTGGCCAAGCCGTGGCTAACCATTGGCGGCAAAACTGGCGCCAAATTTAGCAACGACATTTAGCCACGAGTAATCCGTGGCCAATCCGTGGCTAAAGCTCAAAATTTTTTTTTCACCGAAAACCGTTGCTAATCCGTGGCGAATCTGTGGCTATTAGCCACGGATTTTTTCCGTGGCTAAAATCCGTGGCTATTTGCTCTTTTTCTAGTAGTGAAAATAATCTTCCTTTGGGCCGATTATCTCGTATAGATGAAGCTAATAGGACAACTTACATATTTATGAATATCATATCTGGCCAAAATAATCTTCCTTTGGGCCGATTATTTCGTATAGATAAAAGAGTATGAACAACATATTCATAAATATTAACCATCTGGCCAAAATAATCTTCTTTTGGGCCGATTATTTTGCATAGATGAAACATGCCTATATTTTCAAAAGTGATAAATTTTACCTAATAAAGGTTGCTTTGGCAACATATTAGTTCAATCTATACAATTTCAAAATAGACACAATAACTAAATCCCAAATGCACTACTTAAAAGAAAACTTTATACATAAAGCTAAATACACAAACTATATTGTAATAGCAATATGGTCAAGTAGTGCGCAAACTATATACAATAATTTTTGAACTCGAATTGTACGTGGCGTTGTTATACCAGGACACGAGTCATCAAAGATGACTCTTTTCGTCTGGCCGTCCGGGTTTCCAGCCGATATACCGTTCTAGTTCAAGGGTTCAATTTTGATTTGTTCCCAAAATCAAACATACATATGTTGAATTTAATACAAAATAAAAACAACATACAATTATAGATCTTAGCAATAGCCAGGGCATAAATACCATATTACCACATAATAAACCCAAATTAAATCCATAGATTGAAAACAAATACAAAAATGCGCAACAAAAATAGCCAAGAGGGCAGTAGCCTGGCGGTCTGAAACGCGCGGCCGTTCCTCATGGTCTCGCGTTTGAACCTTACTGGTCACATAAGGATTAGTTTTTTTTTTTTAAAGTGAATACTTATTATTTAAATAAATGAAGCAGCCGTGAGTTCTCAGTTGACGAAGCAGTTCGGTGGCAGGGATGCAATAATGCCATCGAACAAACCTGAGTTCGACTCCATCTAGGTGCAACAGAACGCTCCTTTTTTTTTTTTTTTTTTGTTTGCCTGATGTGCGCTCGGTCTAAAGTGTAAATAATAATAACAAAGGCAACAATTATACAAAGAACAAGAACAGCCCAGCGGTCTGGAACTTGTGGCCTAAGCTCGTGGCCTAAACCCAGTGTTTACATACAATTAGGTTTTATTGCCTTTGTTTTTACAGCCGCCAGCTATCTCCCTTCTTCTTCTTCTTCTTCTTCTTCTTCTTCTTTTCTTTTTTTTTTTTTTGAACAATAATCCAAATTTTATGAATCATCAAGAAATCATCCGAAAGAAAACTTTATGGATCGATTTCTTTTATCCTTGATGAATACATAAATAAAACCACAAAATAACATGAAATCAAATAAGATTTACATATATGAACATACATCTACAATATATATCCAACATAAATATATATATTGTAGATTTAACTAAAACATGCTCAAAAAACATCAAATCACAACCGAATAAATCAAAATAAAGCATATTTGATTATTTACTAAACCTGCTCTGATACCAATTGTTGAATAACTTCAATAAAATGTGGATTCAAACCGAATAATCCACTATGTAAATAAAATACGATTCTTACAAATCGATTAAACACATGATCTATAGTAAATAAACAAATAATGCTTATAATCATAATCACTAACCTTGATCCATTGCAGATGCGAAAGAAAATGGAGCTAGGGTTGGTGGTCTTCTAAGCCAAGAAAAAACGGCGTAAGTTTTTCTGTATTCTCTCTCTTAGATGGGGCAGAAAGAAAAGACATCGTTCTATATGGCTTAGGGACCATGCCCTAATGCATCTAATTATCACACTCTAATTATGGGCCCATCAAACATAATCAGAGTGTGATCGGGCTTCTACATATAAAAGGTCCATACTCAAAATATATAATATTTTTACAAGCCCACTGAATTGATTTCATAATAGATCACACAATTGGGCTTATTTAATAAGATAGCGGACCATGTACAATAAATTAAATATGTGAGACCACCAAACAGGAGAAAAATCCAACAGATTATGATCAAACATTTGTCCCAGTGGTCAAGCAAAGTATCATTAGGATTGTGCTATCTATTGCATTACAGAAAAAATTGGCACATGAGACAACTTGATGTCTCAAATACTTTTCTTGGGTATGCTTCAATTGCTTCACAACATTTTAACTTAATTAAGGTTTTGTGCAAGTAAATCAGATTTGCTTACATATTTTTTGTAATGGTGAAGAAATTTTCTTCTTCTCTATGTCGAGGATATTGCATCTATTCTTGGCTCTTCAAAGTCCTTCATTGATTTTATTACCAAAAACATGCAAGAAGATATATATGTGTAACAGGGAAAGGGAGGGAGGTGGGGTTTAGTCTACTAGACTTCAATTTTAATGTTTCTTTATTTTGAATACATATATTGATTTGCGTGACTATAGTATTATTTAATTGTCGTATCCAATTAATTCTTTCTTACTATATCTTTCGATTCCAATAGGCATGTTGCAATCTTGTAATTTTTAAAATTATCATAATTATATATTCCAATGTATTATCTTCCACAATACCGAGAAAGCAACATGTAATTATCATGTAATTTTTCTCCATTTCTTTTTTCAACCTTTAGTTGACTTGAAAAGTATTGATAAAATGAAATCCTTTTAATGGTTACGTACAACAACTCCCTACATAATGACAAAAGGCAAAAGTATTGTGGTCCAGAAAGAGGTATGTTTCATGAACCTAATACATTATTCTTTTTGTTTCATATTATTCTTTGGAAAATAGAAAGATTTATTGTACTTGTTTTCTCTTGTTTTTTCTTTCTTTCTTTTTCTGTGGCAAAATTCAATACGCCCTTTCTTACTGCTAGTAAAGCTCTATTGATCACTAACTCATGGAAATTTACAGTTCCCGAAAGCTGCAAACAATAAAATCAAAACTTAATTTACTAAACAAATTGAAATTCCACCAAATGAAAAGGTTGATATGAATGCAACAACACACGCACACTTCTTACATACACATGCACACACACACACACATATCTATATCATATAAGAATTTTATACTTCTATTTATATATAATCATCTATAAACACAAGTTACCCAAGCAAGAGCAATGACACTTACAAGGATCAGCAGTTGACGGGTAACCAATATCAACATTGCAAAAACTAGTGGATCTATATACCAAATCTAAAGCATAACTTGCGTCTTTTTGCAGTGTATTAGGGTCGAACCATGCGCCACCTGTTTGAATTTCTCGACAATTGTACTTGGAGCAAGTATTATTTAAAAATCCTTGCAACTTATTTCCAGGCGCAGTTGGCATGACCACGCACCAAATTTTGCTCTGTGTTCACAAAAAAAAATATGATTTCAACAATATTAGTGCAAGTAATTAACAAAAGTCATTAGTTGCAATAATAAAAAGTACAAGAATATAATTTGACATGATGAATTACTTGGCTAGCCTCATTTGAATTATTGGTGAGCAAAGAATTAGGAACGCAAAGAAAGTAACAAGTAGCATATAAAAATTGATCATTTCCATGAGTTATTTTCGTCAATTGTGTCGCTTGATACTAATTTCTAGTTGGGAAAAAGCTTGAAACATTGGATTTAAATAACATTGCAAGAGATGAAAACAACAGCTAAATAGGCAAACCGCATCTTGCTCATTGAGGAATTTCACGGATCTAGTCACAATCTTCTTTGGGTGAAATACATTAATTTTGAGTTAATTCACTTTACTTGAAATACATTTTGATAATCTTGTCTCCCTTTTTGTCTTTATTTTGAAAATATTATATTAAGTTTCAAGTGATTCACTTAACTTGAAATATGTTTACTTGATCCACTTTCATCAAGAAGTAAATATGTTCAAATATTCACTATTCATCCGACACTTTTCTAGAGTACTATACTATAAAATAAAGAAACTGTAGAAAATAATGAACATTTATTGTTTTTTAGCAATCAAATGTTTTAACTTTGACTATTATATAGATATTAAAATAAATGATATATATATTATATCAGTGATAATAATGATAAATTATACTAAAGCGAAATAGATGAGAAAATTCTAACTGCACCATACCTCAAAGATTTATAAAAAGATAAAAATGATAGATGCATAAACTTTATTCTATTAATGAGATAATTTAAGTGGTTATGTAGTTATATTATTATGCTTTTTGAAGTTTGTAATTTATGTTCTATATTTTTTTTAAGGAAACTAAGTGTTATATACGTTAATGGATTTAAATATTTTGATAGTCTTATTCACATATTTGGATAATTACAATTGCATATTGATTTAATTAGAATCGGATAATTAGTTAAATTTTTATTTAATATAGACATTTTAATTCATAACCCAATTTGATTTTTGAGGAGTTAATCGAATACGGAGACATTCGTATTTTGATAATATCCACCTGACAAGGTTTGAATAGGCGTTTTAAATATCCATTGACTATGAGTATGAATATGGATATTATATAAATGAATCGGATGCGGATGTAGATATTTATAATCGTCTATTTTTAATGTTTGTTGTGACTCCTAATCGAGTTTAACTATACTAAAAGTATTATTTTAATCTTGAATTGATATAAATTATACTATTTGTTAATTTCATATTAATTATTATTAATAATTGTTTAATTTTTTCTATTATTTCTTGAATTAATATCTAAATATAGAAAACATTAATATCAAATTATTACGCTGATAAATAATTGAAGTTCACTTAGGGTTATGTACGTCTCGTATTTGCAGTAATAAGATATAAGATATTTATGTATCATAGACATGATTTACATGTAGGATTTAGTTACATACTTACATCTAAACCCACCCTTCAGAAGGGAGTAAATAAATATTAACCGGAATGGGGTGTATAGCCAACCACTTTATATTATATCCATATTTTGTGGATATTGAAAACATTGTATCCGAATTCGTGTCAAGTGGATATTATTCTAATTCAAGCATATTCAAATCCGATTAGTTTTATACAAAAAAAAAAGGATTAATTACATTTAGATCCATCCGGAAATATGAAAATTACGAGTTGTACTCCTCTTGTTTGGAAAATTATCACTAACTCCTTAAATTTTAATATTACAAAATGACCCTTTTGGATCGGGCCTCTAACCCAAAGCCTATTGTGATTCCCATTTTACCCTTGCATGGCGATTGTCAATTTTTTATTCCCAGGGATGCCCTTTGTAATTATTAGAACTTGTAAGGGTTCCATGTGTCATATTATAAACTTTGAAGGGGGTTTTCTGTAATTGTATTTTTTTCCATAGAGATTACTGTTGGAATAAAAAATATGATCATTGGAATCAAAATTTAACCATTAATTGCAGCCATCTATATATGTCTTGAGAGGCTCGATTGTAATTTGCACCACATCAATATTGTCAATGCCAAATATGGCTTCTAGTTCATGGTCTACCAATTTGAATGTGAAATATAAACACAATGCATCAAGTGGCAATGTAGGAGGACAAAAGACATTATGATTGTACAATGCATCAAAGCTACACAATTTCTAGCATAATTCACACTAATAACAAGTCCACGAAAAAATGCATGGGCAAGCCATAACTAAAGCTTACTAAAGAACAAGAAATGACATAACTAAACCATCTGCTATATACAATTCATGTATCAATTTACATGAAATGCCACCAAAAAGTAAATTAACTATCTGTCATAACTACAAAATATGCAATTCCTAACAATAACACATCATAATTGTCCAAAAAAGCTATGAATTCCATCATCTAAATTGTGCACTTAGCATGTACACAGTGCACTTCAAATGCCAAAAGAATTATCACAGTCCAAACAACAAATTCTTTCAAAATATCAAAACAAAGTTAAGTAATTTATCAAGTAATTTTAAATCCTTCCAGAATATCCATATTCATTCATAGTTCCAAATTGATGTGGCCATGCTAATTCCTCGGGGTTGCAGACTGTTTAGTGGGAATCCCTTGTGATTGAGAAATGCTAGAGGAAATTTCACCAATTCTTCGTCTAGTTTGCCTTGGCTTGTGTGAGATGTGGCTCTAGACCTTGTGTTTGACCTACTTTGCCTAGATGTTGATGCTCCAACTTGGTTACTCCCCTATATAAATAAATAAACAAAAAATTCATAAACTGCACTTTGATTAGGTATTGTATCATAATTTACAACAACATTCAATATAATGTAGAATTAACCTCATCGTTTTGTGATGCTCTCATCCTACAATTGGTTATCGGTTATGCAACAACTTTACTAGTCCCCTACTCAATAAAATTGTACAAAAAACAATTAATAAACTCACAAAAGAGAATTGACATTTGAATGTTTTGTCATTTTAAACATATAAAACTAACCTCATTTGCACCGGCGCCAACTGTAGACCTTGCCCTCTGTTGATTAGAATTGGAAGGACTAGTTTGATTACTCCTCTAAGTGTTAGTTCATCAAACAAGCAATAAAAGTTACATCATGATTAAAATATAGAATATGATATATATATATATGTGTGTGTGTGTGTGTGTGTGGCATCCTCTTTTGTTGTGGCCTTCATTACTATAAATGTTGCATTTCATCTTTCCCCTCCTCCTTGAAGGAGGAGGGGTTTGCTCTTAGCTCCTCTCCCGGTTCCCTTCTTCTATGCTTGTTGGTCTGCCTGGTTGCCTTCTCAAGATAGGTGGTAGTATCTTCGCGGGCTTAACATCATCCATATCAGGCCAAAATCTTGCATCCAAGATTCTATGGATTTTGTGGCCATAGCCTTGAAGAAATTTGTCGTTGTGAAAACTCTCATGCATGTAGGACTGCATACCCTATCTTTTGTATGCAATTACCGCTGCTGCGTGCTTACAAGGAATCCATGTCAAGTCCCAAACCTTGCAATCACATGTATGCTTGGACATATCAACTATGTAGTGATGAGAATCATCATTTACTTGAAATTCATATGTCCCACCAACTAAAATATCACAGTTGATTGCTTCTTCCTTTGCATCATCAAATTTTTCACAATTCTTCTACAAATTGGAGAACTCTACTTGATTGCTCGTTCATATCTCGTTTGAATTATGTCGTCCATGATCTTTGCTCTGAGACCATCAACCAACTTGTGGATTCGTTTTCCTCTCAATCACCAATCCAATTATTGAGATACTCGCTGATATTGTTACTCACATGGCCATTCTTCAATATAGTCTGAAAGCATGTCGAGCCCAAAGGGAATTGTCTCCAACATCTAATAACCACCTAAATGCAACTGGCTAAACATTTTTAACCTTAGCATAGTGCTATTGAACTCAACTTGTGTGCAAGCTCTAGTTGCAGCCCAGAAAAGTTTCTTGACTAGTATTCCAGCATGGGATTGCCTCATGTTTGCATAAATATGCCGGCAATATTTTTAATGGATAATAGTGGGTGCCATGTCATGGAGAGCTTCAACTGACCCCTACAATTATATACATACAAATTAATTAGTAAATATGCCAAACATATAAAACAATTTAAATAAAATAAAGCACAAGTTATGTAACCTTTTGACGATCAGTCATAAACATCCAAAGTTTATCTTTATTAAATCCTCCAAGCATTTGAGAGAGGAAAAAGAGGAAAAATCCCCAACTATCCTTGTTCACAGGTCTCAACGACTGCAAATGCCATTGGGTACAATCTCAAATATGCATCTATGGAGACCGCAGAAAGGAGGATGCTACCATATTTTTTTTTAAGATGGGTATTCGTCCAATCCAATAAAGGTTGGCAACCCTCCTAGAAAATCCTTTTTAAGTGCATCCAATTCAGTGAAAAATCTCTTCAAAACTGGCTCTCTAGGAATCTCCTCATCCTCTCCCAATTGGTATTGAAACTTGACAACACTGCCCAGATTAGTATGATGGACCATAATTGCATATCTCGAGAGCAAGGCATACAAGTCAGTTGGATCACCTTGAATTATATTTATTGCTTTGCATCTCCCATGGTACAATTGCATATAACCAGGTTCCACTCCTTGTTTATTTTACTAAGCCGTAGTCCATCATTCTTTATGTCCGGATTGGTACGTAAAATTGGTACCAACTTGCTTGCAACCTAATTTGAACTGGCCTCCTTCAGTTTGTCAACCCTAATACATGTATGGGTAGGGTTGGCACTCTTAATCATGAATGAAGTGCCCTCAGGTAAAAGGGAGGCATGCAATCTCGATTTGCACAACTTTGCCGTGCGTATCATAGTAACTCTTCTTCTTTCATTTTTTAGTTTAATTTTTTGAACCCCTTCTCTCGTACAATACTCTCTGAGTACTCTCCCAAACTCATGAACATTGGCAAATAAATCTTTATACTTTAATTGAAATTTTTTAGTTGGATTTTCAGGTATTTGGACCGTGCAAATGTTTGACCAACCCTTGAGGGGGTCATCTTGGATATCCTCATCACTATCATTGAATGGCTGCATATGTCATCAGATTGGTAACCTGACATGTCTGAGTCACACCCCCCTGAAGACAACTCCCGTTCACTCTCACTTCCACTCTCAACCCAGAGAGATGAATCTGTATCACGTTGGTCTTCAATGCTATCCATATCATCAAGTAGTGCAGCATTATTTGGTCTTTGGAAAACTTAGTTATCATCAAGCTCATCCCCACTATCAATCAATTCTTCTTGTGCATTAGTCTGACAACTATTAAAGGGTTCTTGTTCATCAGTTTGCACCTCATTTTCAACGTCTCTAACATGTTCATCTTGCTGGCCTTGATCACCAACATCAATAACTTCTTGTAATTCTTTACCCTTTATTGTAGTCTCTAAATTTGAAGGTATGTTTGGATCTGCTTGAACTTCATCAGAAGGCCAAATATTCGTAGCTTCCACATGTAGATTAATTTGTTTGGGAGATTTCTCAAATATTTGTTTCAAGTCCTTATCCAAGTGTAAGGTCAAATTTCTGACCCCATGTATGTTAAGCCTGTCATAACTAAAATAACACTGAATTCTTCAATTCTGACACATCTGGAAACACTGCTTCAATAATGTTGTAGTCAAATCTTTTCATGCTACTAATGTATCAAGAAATTGTGCACCTCAGGTTTCCCCATACCTATTCAATGAAAAAGCTATGGTCAATGTAACTTTCAAATATTAGTTTTCACAATCTGCCTTGCTTATTATTGTATGAATTAATAACTGAAACACATAGTTACTAGTTTTCACATACATGGGTTTATACTAAACACATACTTAGCATATACTAACTAATATGGATTAATATACTTACTACACATATTATATGCTAACATAAGGATTAACACACATACTGCATATATACTAGACATAATGTAATCAAAGATAGTGTGGTTCTAAAATTGTTTTATCACATTAACCCACATACTACATATTATATCAGATTTTTACACACTACATATATTAACGCACATACTACAAAAAAATTTTACACATACTGCATATATTTTCACACATACTGCATATTATATTAGATTTGTACACAACAAAGCAGAACAAAAATTAAGGCTTTTAGAGATAATCTAAAAATCCCAACATAAAAAATACATCACAAGAACCATAACTGCATATAAACATATATATATATATATATATATATTTTTATCAACCAAAGTACATGCATTCTCACATTTGTTCATAAAAGATGAAGTAAAAATTAGGACTTCTAATAAGAAACTTAAAATCCTAAAAGAAAAACACCACCACCGTAGTTTTCTTGCCAAACTATACATAAACTTCAAAAAAAATTAAAAAATTGTAAAAAAGGGAAAACCCTAGCACAAATAGGAAATTGAATAACAAACCACAAAAGGATTCAATTTTTAAGCACATCACAATGCCAATACTAGGGGTGGTAATTTTTGACCCAACACAACAACCCAAAACAAACCCAACACGAAAATAGCGGGTTAGGGGTAAGAGTTCATAGGTTGGGTTGAAAATGGGTCGAACCCGAAAGCAACCTGAAAAATATGGGTTGAGTTGGGTTGACTCGTGAGTTACACAGACAACCTGAATTCTTTTATGGGTTAACCGACAACCTGACCTAACACGACCCAAGTCAATTTTTAAAATCTTTTTTTCTTCTTTTCCTCTCGTTTAGAGAAAAATATATTATGTATAAATTATAAATCATAACATTTTGAGGGGTTATAATTAATGATTAATAATATAATATAGGAAAAATTATGAAAAAGAGAATAGGGATTTTTTTTAATTATTAAACACACAAAAACTTTTAGATATTTAAAGATAAGAGATCGTTAAATCTTTTAAATAAGTGAAAAATCAATTTGAATGTCAAACTATAATTATGTTAGTTATCACTTATCGTCTTCTTCTTCTTCTTCCCTCCAAAAAAATACATCTTCTTCCTTTAATTGTTGATTTGCATTCATTGAAGTTTTATATTGATTTATTTTAATATTGAATGAAATTTTTTTACCAAACATTTTTACAGTATATCATAATAAAATTTAAATAAACTAGAGTAGGAAATGAACTCATTAATTTATAATGTAAATTCCAAATATGTATTTTGTACGTAGCCGACCATCACTACAAGAATATATACCTTTTAGTGATAAATCAATTACAAATTTAGTTTTCTATGCTAGATTTCATTTATAACAAATTTGTTAGTAAATATCTTGTTACTAATTGTTTATTTAGTTCTATTTACATTGAATTATGCCATTAATCATCACATGATGTGATGATACTCTAAAACTGTGACAAAATATAAAAATTTCTTTGTCACAAAATTTTCGATAGATTTAGTGAAGGGGTGATTTTTTATAGTGCATACAAAATAAATTTATATATAGTATACCTAGCCAAATGAAAAATTAGGGGAAAAAATAAAGTTTTAACTAATAAATTATAATTGTTTTAATTTTTCTATTCTAAAAGTTGAAAATTTTATTTAAAACAGGTCAACCCAGGTTAACACGAACCCAACCAAGTTGGGTTAGGGTTGAGGTCTCATGGGTTAGATTAGGGTTGTGAGATTTTGTGTTATACTCCTACCTCAACCCAACCCGAACCCACCCGACCCACCCGAATTGCCAACCCTAGCCAATACAACACTTAAACATACATCTCTTGTTGGTTATTTAAGCAAAAAATTAAAAAAATATATATTCACCTTCACTCTGATTGAAAAGTACTTCGAAAAGCCTCCACTTCAAAATATCCATTGACGATCTTGCCTACCGCCGAGTCGACGAACTTCCAAAACCCAAATTTTGAAGACATTAATGATTTGGGTAAGAGAGATGGAGAGTACTTGGGGGTGTTGTGAGTGAAAGACAAATCCAACTTCTAATACATAAATTGGTTGGTTTGAAAGACCAAGTATGGAATACTAGTGTATAATATTTGAGGGTATTGTTGTCATTTTGAAGTAGATCAGATTTTTTTTTTTTGATGGTTAATAGTAAAGGAAAAAATGTAACTTTATCAAGTTTTGGGTCGGAAAGGAGTTAGTTAATAGTAATTTCTCAAACAAGAGGGGTACAACTCGTAATTTTCATATTTTCAGATGGATCTAAATGTAATTAATCCAAAAAAAATTAATCAGATTATGCGTATTCAAATATTTGTCGCCAATTATAAAATCCAATATCCGGTTGTAATAGAGGTGGCAAAATATTTTAGAAATCATGGTTCCAACCCGTTTCAACTAGTGTTGGATTGGGTTTGGGTCTTCAAATTTTATATATAGGTTTAAGTGGGTTGGGCTTTAGTTGGCTTCAAAATTTTTTGAGTTCTAAATGGATTCAAGCGGTTTCTAAATGCGTACAAATAGTTCCTAAATGGTTTCAACAAAAAAACATTATAATATGATAATATTTCACAAATTTGAAAAGTTAGTGATAAAATTATTCTTACAAATTAAAGAAAATGTTAGATAACAAATAAATAGTTGAAAAATATATAAAATTGTATTTAAGAAAACACATTTTATTTTGTATTGAACCCATTAAGGAACCGTATCAACCCATTATCAACCTGCCTCAAATTCATTTCTAACCCAACTCATCTACAACCCATTCTCTAGAACTCATTTAGAATCCAACCCATTTTCAACCCGATCCAATAGAACCCAACCCAAATCCAACCCAATCTACCCATTTGCCACCTCTAAGTTGCAATTAATCAAATATTTTATTCTGCTTGTACATATTTCCAAATGTGATTTGCAGATATCCGAATCCTTGCAAGAAACAATGAAGGCCTTGTGTTCACTCAAACAGTATATCAACTCATATATATTTGCATCAATACTATATACTAGTGAAGTGGATACCACACAATGCCCAACGAAACCAGTAATAGATTTTGATGGACATTGAACTCCATTTGCCGGTTCATTATTATCTTTGATTTTTTTTTCCTTTTATGTAGGAATGTGACTATAATATAATTGAGATTGTATGAAGGTATAATTGAATGATATCATTCCAATAATTAATGCAAGAGAGCAATCTTTTGTATGAAAAAAGCAATGCCAAATCGATGCTACAATATTTAAATAAGTGTTTGCATAAATTTTCTCCGACCGCGCTGAAGTGGCCGCTCAGGGTTCGAACCGGCTGAGTTCGATTGGAAAACAGCCAATTCGAAGTGAGCTCTCTCGTGTTCGCGTGCGGGCGTGCCAGTGTGCAGGAGCACACAAGTGGAAGTCTTGTGTTTTGAAATGAAAAAGAGCAGTTCGAAGTGAAAACAAAGATGTAATACAATTCGAAATGAAAAATGTAACGCGCCCAAGACTTCTATCTGAAAAACGACTGAATCGAAGTAGGCAAACACTAGCCCTGAGGTTCTACTTGCCTACAACTAAATGTAGGACTTAACCATTCACCACTCTCAAAATCGAAAAGGGTCGAAAAGTTTAAATCGAAGAGAAAATATATTCGAAGACTATGGCTACTCGCCAAACGGACTTTACATGACTCGACTACAGACACACGCATTGATGACTCGGGCCATATCTATGACAGAGATGCATTGAGCAGTTCCTAAGAACTCTAGCTACAAATCGGACACATTGATGACTCCGGCCATATCTACCTGTGGTGTATTCAGAGGCTGCTCACTCCAACGAGCATTAATTGACTCCGTCTGTACTCCTCTTCTTGCATGCGCTCGATATGAATGCTGGATACCACTCCGTCGCATTGATATCTCACCTCGAACCAGGCCCAATCCGAGTGAGTGATGGCTACGACCTCGTGATGTTACGGAATGAGTGCATTGATATCCTCACTTCGAGCCGAATGAGGTATGGCTACAAACACCCGTAGCGGTTTTTCTACCTACTTGAACTAAAGCTATTCTTTGTTCATTTAAGCTAAGAAATCAGAGAAGTGTGGACTTCTTGATTGAGAGAATTGTGTTGTGTTGATTGATCGATTGATGATGATCTCCCAAATGATGAATCCAGCTCCTTTTATAGGCTTCAAGCTGCAACTGCATCCCTTTATTTTTGGAGTTGGATGACTTCAGAAGGCTTGATTATTTGAAATGAATGAACCTCCTTATTTGTTGCTATGGCAGTTATTGCATCTCATTTGAATTTTAAACTTTCAGCAACACATGGCTTTATTTTAGGCATGTGCAGCGCCTATTTTTGGCCATTTTCTAACAACCCCTAATTGTGAGGGATTTGAATTATTATATTTATTTTATTTTATATTTTTGGCCGATTGGGCCATGGGCCGTTATTTCATTTGGGCCTGGACCTCCAACATGGGTTCTGTGAACGCGTCGAAGTGGCGTGGGCCTAATTAATTCATTTCGGCGTGGCGAAAAGGGTCAAAACCAGCCCACTCCGATTTTATGCAAAAATTTATTTTTGGGCTCAAACAATAAGATATCAAACAACGTGAAACCAAAATAGCGGTAGCTTTTTATATTGCACATAGTTCTTGATATCCATGTAAAAATATTAGTTAAACATTCACTTAAACATGAGTCATAAATAACAGTGAATGAGTTGTGCAATGAAAAAAAAAAAAAAGATAATGCAAGAGGTATATTGACAAAAGAGGCCACCAAATACAACATGTAGAGGCTAGACAAACTTCGTCAAATATCTACATAATTACATATTTACATGATTTGTTAAGCCTGGAATCAGTTTGGGGGCACATGAGATAGCAATGGAGGTGTGGCATTAGGTTCACTTAAGAAATGAAAATTCATATACCATAAGAATACATAGTAAATTCTGCAACATCCACTCATTCCACTACTAAAAAATCGAAATTTTACAAAATATCACTATAAATAAATATTGATTACAACAATTTTACTATTAACACAATGACAAAGAATGTCATATAATTGAATATCTTGACAACTCATTTTAACATATGATAATAATTACTCTTCTTTTCGATTCAAAAGAATGGGAAGCAACTGAAAAGTTATAAATGTAAAGGATTGAGAAGACAATCTTTTGAGTGAATAGTAAGAAAAAATTTAAAAAAAAAAAAAAAAACTCCAAAAATTACTCAAAAGAAAAAAAAATATGTATTATATATATACACACACATGCATATATAAATATAATATTACAATGTTTGGTTGATTGGCATCCAAAAGCAGCAAAGCATTATTATTGCAATTAGAATGAAAATTTGTTTTGAAATTTCTTTTGCCAGCCTATTCCTCGAAACTGATCGGTAATGACTTTCTCTCACTTTGTATTCAAAACAAATATATTAGGGAAACCGAAACTGCAAGTTTTTCCTTAAATTATGAAAAATTTCAATAATTAATGATGATTAAATATAACGTAATATAACACAACAAAATCACAAATTTACAAATTTAATAATGAAAGGATAAAAATATATTGCCGCCAAACCTCAAAATAGAAAGTCAATAGCATGTAGCAACGACGGCAGAGCACAGGATGGAGCATACCCTGGCCACTAAAAAAGTCGAAAGAACATAATAAAATAAATTTATATTATCAATTAAAATGATCAACCAAACTGTGCATGAATGGCAAAAAGGATTTTAAAAAATGTAGGAAAACAAAACAATTTTTTAGCAGAAAAGTGTCTTTCAGTCTACCATCTATTAGAAATAAACAACAATATTCCTTGTGAGTTGACCGTATACTTTTAATACTATTGAAAGTATTTGACCCTTTCTCAAACAACAATAATCCCCACAACAACACTCAATTCATGTTTATAAGCAACAACAGCAAAGGATGTCATAGTTCACCGAAACGGACACCGAGAACGGAATGGCCTAGTCCGCTCAAATTTTGATGCCACGTCGAGAACCGATCGCGGTCGGAATGGAATTTATCGAATAAAATTTTTAAAATATATATAAAATTATGAGAAAACTTATAATTACTTTTAGAATTCTAAATGTTACATAACATAATAATTAAAAAAAAAAGACACTATAGACTACAAATTACTAATTCCAAAATCAATTTAAAATCATGAATTAACATACATGTACTACACATTATTTTTATTCATATTTATGTAACTAATAAACATGTATATTTTTAAATTTAAATAATTATAATAAATCATAAATTACTTTTGTGCTAAAATATTGATAGAAGTATTCCTCCAATAAGTGTTGATAGACACAAATCACTGTGGAGAAATGTAAATGATGCAATGAATGAGTGCATAAGTGAAAAACTGAATAATTGTTTTTCGTAAAACTACATATTTATTTAGAGATACATATATACATGTGTGAATATTTATATAATTACTTTTTGTAATAGTAAAGATTTTTTATTTTTCAGTTTTACAACACAAAATACCATACACCTCTATAAAAAAAAACAACAAAAAATTAGAGAAAATATCAGACAAATACCTTACTCTCCCTCTCTCCCCCCCCCCCCAGAATGTTCTCCCCTTTCTCTCTCTCTGCGCATTTCTCTCTCCGTCTCAATTTCATTTCTCACGTCAACTTCATCTTTATTTATTTTATTTTATTTTTTGGTTAAAGACTTCAATTTCATCAGATTCGTGCCTGGAAACCACATCAATAGCGTCAAGAAAGATGGGAATTTGTGGGATGAGATCAGTATTCAGTAAAATGCCCGAGTTCTTGCCAACTTTCATTTTCTCATAGTCTATCCGATGCATATCGGCTAAATCAGCTTTCCGGTATGATTGGCCGATAAATCCCCGATCTGTATCTGATCCAAACCCGATTCCACTCCGTCGCAATGGAACGGCAGTTGCCATTCTGGTTCCGGCTCACCCATTCCGGGCGATTTCTCGGCGCGACGGCAAACCATGCTACTGATCTTAGCAGGCATCACCATACTGACTACTCAAGGATAATAAAGGAATAGAGAAGCTCATCCTGGAAAAAAAAATGTAGATTTCAGCACTGATGAAATCCTTAATAGAAACAAACATCACACAGTAAGTCTAGCCAACACAAAATCCACTGTAACTCCACTATGCAACTTGTGGTGATTTCTCTTGTCCAGTAATATCTGATAAGGATAGAAGTAAACGACATCGTTTTGTTATGAAGGGAGGAATCTAATGCAATTGGTTGGATAAATCAATGATGCAATTGGGTGACGAAAAAACATTGTACTCCCATAGTGAATTGTACTCCGCTCTTATATATATGTGTAATAATAAAGAGTCAGGATGTTAATCACTCCTTTGTATCTTTGGTCTGTAAATTAGTATGTGTTTTTGTCTATATTTTCCTCAATTATTGAACCGCTATTCTCTAGCATTATTCATTAGTTTTCTATTGTCTCTTTTCTATTGTTTTTAGTAATACAATTAAATTTGAAATTATTTTTCTTTCAGCATCATAAATTTAATAAATGTATCAAAAATTTAAAAAATTATAAATTATACAAAAAAGAATTTATAAATAATAATAATTTTATACTATCGAAGATTAAACATTTAATCAAATCACATTTTGTTTTTTTATACAATACACTCATCTGATATGTCGGACTAGTAGCTATGAAGAAACTAAATATGTACAGACATTTGTGGAAAATTAAATCCAAAATTCATAATTTTGAGATGTCAACTCCCTCACTCGAGCTCTACTTCCAGTGGCCAGTGGTTGGATCTTCGAATGTTTGAAACGCCATTGTTGAGAGTTGTGTGATCTTATATTTTCTTCGTTTGTTCCATGTATCACTGGCGATATATTTTAGTATCTCCCACCACTCCGACACTGCCTTGAAAATTTTCATAATATGCAATTGAATATTATTCAAATGATGTTTTAATTATGATATTTAAATATAATGATATCAAAAACAAATGATAAACAGAAATTTTTTTTATATATCTCTATGTTTAGAGGGTATTTGACTAAGTTTATAAACTTCTTAAATCATCTTATAAAATATTTGAAAGCTTATAAAAGATTATAAAGTATTTGACAAGATGTTTATTGGAGAAGCTTATAACTTCCTAAAATAAGATATTTAGAAGTTTATACACTTTTTCTAAAAAAATAAGGAGATACCAACTTAGTTTTTAAAATTCTACTAAATTGCTTTATTTTCAATCATATTAATTACAAGCGTTGTTGTTGCTAACATCTTATAAATTATGTTAATGTAATTTATCCAAATATTTTAATACTTTATTTTAGGAAAAATTACACTTAGGACCCGTTGAAATTCGGTCAAATTATAGCTAGACGCCTTAATTATGAATAATTACACATACCTCCCTTGAGGTTTAGGTTCGGCTAATAGATAGTGGATTTCGGTCACTGATACACCTGTGATTTTCTTATATAAACAAAAACAAATTCATAACGAAACTCCAATTTTTACCCTTTTTAAAAATTTTAGACTTTGTTTTGTAGACAATAATACTCTTATTAGAATTGATAATTGTCATTGAGGAAATGAACAAATTTGTCATTTCATATTTAGCTGGAATTGTGGAATTTTTTTTCTTTTTCTTTTTTCTTAAAATTTCGATAAGGATAATAAAGTCATTTCATTATTTTTTCTTCGATAGTAGCTGGACCCAAACCTCAAGGGATATATGTATAATTTTTCATATTTGAGGGGATCTATCTATAATTTAACATAATTTCAAGGGGCTTAACTATAATTTTTTCTAATTTTTAAAATAAAATATTCAATATTTTATAAACTCGTACAACATCTTATAAAATATACATATTTATAAGATATTTGAAATAAATTTAGCCAAACATCCTCTAAATTCAATAATTCAAAATGCTAATTAAATAATATTGATGAGGGTAGTCTATGATCAGGAGCACCACCCGGCCCACCAACCCCACCACATCATCTCAAAATCCCTATATATATATATATATATATATATATATATATATACGGGTGCGTGAGATGGGACTTTTTAATTATTTAACCTAAAAAGGTATAATATTTATGTTTTTATACCAAAATTTGAATTTTTATCGAAATAATTTAAGTTGACAACAACATTGGCAAGTTCAGGCAAAAAAATAATTTTTTTTAATGAAAATTGATATTGTTATTATCGATTTTTATTAAAAAATTAATAAATTTAATATATTATTAGAAAAAATAAAAAATATTAATAAATTTAATGTATTATCACAAAATGGAAAATAATAGTCAATTTAATTTTTTTAATAGAAGTCGGCGATGGCGTTGTCGATTTTTATTAAAAAAATATTAAATTTAATTTATTATCAAAAAATTTTAAATTTGGTTAAATAGTTTTTTTTATTTGCAGTCGACAATTCCTGAAATTGCCAATATCGTTGTCGACTTAAATTATTTTGATAAAAAAATCAAATTTTAATGTTAAAAATGTAAACATTATATTTTTTTTAAGTTAAATAATTAAAAAGTCTGCGTGTGATGTGTAGAATAATAAAAATACGTATACATATATTTATATATATAGTTGGGCCAATGACGTACCACTTTGAAAAAGATGTCTGATTATGTTGGCGTCAGTGTGTTAGATGGCCTGCCACAAAACAAATATAAAAATTGGATATGCAGCGGTGGTCGCTGTCACGTAAAAACTAGGATTGTTAGCACCTAGCACCTGGCGTTCTCTGTTAAATCGCCAAAATCAACTTTCAATTGGACCGAATTGAAATTATGACTTCACGACTGGTTTAGTAATACTACTACTTTATTGAATGAAATCACCAACCATCAATTTGTTCGGAAGACCGAGGTCCATTAGAATGGGGTGCTAAATTTTTTAAATGACATTTATAATAGGAATCGTAAATGAAATAATTAAATTAAAAAAATTGTCATGATAATGATTTTTATAGTATTTGAATTTAAATTAATTGATTAATGAGTCAAGTAGCGGACCCAAAAAAATTGCATAGTGGGATTATAATTTAATTATACATATATAGTAAGTGTATATGTATATCTACTATATGTTTTGTAAATAATAATAGATTTGATTTAATTACACACACATATATATTGTGTGTGTGTGTGTGTGTGTGTATATATATTTACTATATATATGTTGTAGATAATTATGAATTTGATATTTGGACCCTATTAAATAAATACTTTTATGTACATTTTAATGGGGTTCAAGAACAATAAAATTTAAAATTTATTTATATTCTTTAATAGCTAATATATAATTGTAATGAATTTTTTATTTTTTAGTTGGATCATTGAACCCTACTTGTCACCATGCGATTCCGCCCATGAATGAGTCGGAACCGGATATGACTTTAAAAAAGAATGAAATCATTTCCTAACATGACATAAGATATATTAATTTATTTCACTTTTTATTTTTATTGTTTTAGGTATTTGAGACCAGTATTTGGAGAATGTATTTTGTCAATGGGTTTGGAGCAATGTTTAGAAAATCGGATTGGTCATAGAATCAACCATCTTATTGGCTATTGGTTCAATCGGTCCGATACGTTCAACATCTGATTCGATCGGTATGAAATCATAATAAATTATAAAATATATTTATATATATATATGATGTTGTAAATATTAATGAAAAAAATAGAAAAATAGTGCAATTAAAATATAAAAAATATATTAAAAAAAATTCTAACTTTTTATAATTCTTTTCAATTCCTACTAAAAAAATATTATTTCACACCTGATGCGGGTCGAATTTGGATCTGGTCGACTCCGGTCGAGTTCTCTGGTCGGCTCGGTATATGCTGTTGTTCGAGGGGAAAGATGGCCTGCAAAAAGGGAATGGCGACGTGAGCTAGCCGAGAGGGGTCTCGGCTAAGACCCTCCGATGCCTAAGTCAGCGGATCGGTTATGTAAATATTTGAGCAGAGTAAGGGTACAAGGTGTAATAAATGCGTGTTTCTTACCATAAATGAGGGGGTATTTATACCATGTCCAAGTAGATCGGGTCCCGTGGGCCCCTCAAGCCAGGCGGGTTGTTGAGGACCGACGTGGGCGTCTGGTAGGCCAAGGGGTAGGGTCCATAGGCTATAGCTGGCGCCCCATTAATGAGGTATGAGATTAGGTGGTGCCCCATACCCGGACTGACGGGGCATTAAATGCCAGCAGGGAGCCGTTGGACCGGGTATGGTCCCGGTCGAGAACATAGTCGGCCGGGAAAACCGACGGGCGATCCTGGCGGTACGCCTCAGCTAACGGGTCGACTGAGAGGAGAGCGGCGCCGAGTGATCGGCCATGAGCGAGTCGATCGAAGGTCCGAGGGGATAGCAATTCAAAGGCCGTCTAGAGGGAGGGATCGGATTACCGGTCGGAATAATGCCACGTCAACACCAAATATCCAACCAAAGAAAATATTAATCATACTGAAGCAAATGATTTATTATTTGAATCCAATAAGAAACAAATCTAGTTTGCTTAGAGCCAAAAATTCCATCAATATTAATCACCATGGAAATAATGCCCACTCAAATAAATCAAATGCACCACCATAAAATGCAAGAGATTGAATTTTGGCCGTTGGATTGCAATTTTGGGAAAAACAAAATATCCAAATTTTCAATAATGAATAACCACAATCAACAATAGGTATATTGGAAAATCTTAATTGTGCAACTTTTTGAAAAATCATTAAGGGCTTATATATTGTTGCTGGCACAAGAAATTGAAAAAAAATAAAAATAGTGGGAGAACTTACCCAAAGTTGTCGATGTTGAATCTTCTATTTTCTCTACTATTGATATGATTTTTTGTTTTCTAAAAAAAGTAAATTTTGTTGTTTTTTTTGGGGGAGGGGGGGGACACAAAAGAATAAATATGAAAAGAAAAGAAGTTAAAGAGACTGTTGTTAAGTATTGGCCAACGAACAATCTTAAAAAGAAAAGAGGTGATTTTTTTTTTAATATGATCCGTTGGTTCAAATTGGTCAAACCAACACCAATTCAATAAGTTATTAGCCGGTTCAGACTGATTTGTAATGGGTCAATTAACGATTGGTTTTTTGGGATCAATCGAACCAGATAGGCCTCCGGTTCCCGGTTGAATCGGCCGGTCCCGATCCAAGTTTAAAAGCACTGGTTTGGAGAATACATTGACACGCTCGAGTAGTAATTTATTAGAGGAAAAAATTAATAATATTAATAATAAAATATACGGACTCTCAAGGAAAAAGTACGTACGTAATATTAATAATAAAATATAACATAAGCATGTTGGAGTTATCACTAATAATATGTCTCAACTCTCAAGTGACAATGTCATTGGTTAAACTTGTGCGGACGTGTTGAATTGCTTCACGTTGGCCACCAAGGCAATCAAGTTGCCTGCTTGCTTGCCAGAAATGCAGACTCTCATTCAGAGGGTTCGCTAATTGCCCTGATTAATTACATCTTCACAAGTTGTAATGGAGGATACCTTGGTTTGATTTATTTGGAACAAGAGTATTTAAGTTTTCTTTAAAAAAAAAAAAAACCAAAGGTGACAATGTGATTTATGTTGTCGCAATATAAGAAAAAATAATATTAGTGACAAAATATAAAATTGATAATATAAAAATTGTCATTAATTATCATAATAAATGAAAATACCTTCTATGTTTTCACTAATTAAATTTATTTAATGACAATTCTATTTATTTCTCGCAATATCACTGAATGTTGATAAGAATTAATATTTTATTTGTCATTATTGACAATTTGAGACACACGTAGAGTGACAACTTGGTGACATAACAATTTGTCACTTATGATTTTGTGACACAATTCTATTGTCACTAACTTGACACTTTAGGTATATCACTAAATTGACCAATCTAATGGTAAGCATATCACCACTAAAAAAATTTCATATTTTGAAGAATGGAGTACGTACCTAATCCACATATCAGCACTAAAAATGCTGGATGGGGTATACAAACAATCATGGTGAAAATAATCACATTAACTATTCGGTAAATAACTAAATAAGCAAAATAAAAAGAACAAATCCAATGAAAGCCTCGTTTTTATTCTAAGAAACAAAAAATATAGATACATGCAAATCTTAACTGAATTAAGAAATACGAAGAATAAAATCACGACTTCCACTAACAACGAACGAACTAATGCATTAATTATCAAAAAAACAAATGCGAATTAATGCATTCTTCATAATACCTTAAAATTTATACGTGACATCGTAGGCTTTTATATCTGCAACTCTCCCAAGTAATATAAATTGTTCTTTTGCTCCACCATTACTCTAGTTAATTGATTAGCCATCAAAAAACTGAAAGAAATATAAAATTCAGTATATATATATATATATGTATATATATATAGGGATAATTACCCCGACCACCCCTGAGGTTTGGCCTAATTACAAATAACACCCCCTTGTATCAGAAATTACCGATACCCCCCTGAGTTTTGTTGCCGTCTTACAATTTCCACCTTCCGTTAAGTTGACTAACAGTCAACGTTTACATACCAACGTGATCTTCCGAAATTACCCTTTCAAAGGCGGGAATATTATTTGAATAAATATGAAATGACTCATTTACCCTTAATAGTGTTTATGATAAATAATATCATTATTTGAGGTATCTTATAGTAATTAAGTACAATATTAGGGGGTTTAATGT